>JANKOE010000204.1:22098529-22120639 GCA_026284465.1 Erythroxylum citrifolium
AGCATCAACAAGTAAGTATGAGTTTATTCCATCTTGTTTTGGTTAGATGAAACCCAAATATAGCTTAACATGTGTGGAAAGTGTTAGTGAATGCTATAGGCAAGTGTTCTCTTTTAGGGTTAGTGATCAAGATAGATTTTGATGTTTTGTTAATGATATTGGGTTGAAATAAGCTTGGAAATGAAGTGAAAGAGGTGTTTTAATATTAAGATAGGTTATATTTGAAAGATGGGAAGTATATAGGTGATGAATGTTGGAAAAAGGTCTTCGAAATGAGTTTCTGGGAACGTTCACTCTGCGGCGAGCTTCTGATTTTGCCTCGGCGAAGTCCAGTTTCCTGCACAAACATGCTTTGGTATTTTAGCCATAACTTTTGATGGAGAAGTCTAAATTAAGTGATTTTTGATTTAGTGTAAACTAGAGACATAAGGCTACAAATTGTATGAAGGAATCAAGTCTAAATTCAATCTCTAAGAATCTCAAATTTTGGATGAAAGTTGAGTATAGAATTTTTGTTTCAGCACAAGATGTAGTCCAAATTGTTAAAGTATGACTTTCCGATTTCTACACCAAACTGAATGGAATTTTGGTTATTGTTTAAGGAAATCAAGTGAGGCAAGTGAGGCAAGAGGAGCAAGAGAAAGAACACATTTGAGCAAGTAACAAGCAAGGATTTCAGGTGGGTTACAATTTTATGATTAAGTAATAGGCCATTAATGTTTTCTTTCATATGATGGATATAAACGATTTCAACTACTCCATGAACATGCTTTATAACTCTTTGAATGCTTTGAAAAAGTGTTATGTGTTTGGTATGAGCTTTTGTGTTGGTGATTTATGAAAAGAATATGAAAATTATTTCTGAAAAGATACTATGTTTGGAAAAGATCAAGTATTGAAAATTTGCCATTATGGGCAACAAGTTTGCAAGATTATGAAATATATGTTATATGGGTTTGGTTTGGTCCATTCTATTGTCAAGTGCACGTTGACTAAAGGTTTCTCCCACCTGCCCGCTAATGGCATGGAGCTCCTTCACGGACTCCCCCATGTTCACGACTACACAAAACCACTATGTGGAATGGTGTTAGCTCATTCTGTTCATGACTACACAGGACCCTTTTTGGGAAGTGTGCTAGCTCGTTCTGTTTATGGACCTTCCAGACCATTTTGATGTGCGTATATTCTCATGATATATTGACAAGATTGATGCATACCTGATTTGCATTAGTGAAAATTTGGTTGAGAATTTGAGAAATAGATGCTTTGTGATTCAATGTGAATTTTTGTTGCAATGGAAAATAAGTTTTTAATGGTTTTGCTTATTACTGGTTGTAAAATTGTTACCCACGAGCTTTATAGCTCACCCCCATTCTCCTTCCCCTATTCAGGTGATGAGCAAGAGATCGAGTAGGTCAAGAGTACGGCATCACTCTGAATTGACATACTTTTGTATTTTTGTTAGAGTTTTGGAAATTCAAGACTTTAGCCGCATTTCAAGTTTTATTAGTTAAGTGTGTTTTGTATTTTTGGTTCTTGAACTCAACTGATGTATTATGGCATGAAATGCCATTAAAGCTTTGTAAAACTCTTCTTTTGGTTATCAATGAGATATGGTTGATGTTGTTTTTAGCTTCAAACCTTTTGCATTAAATCGTTTTATCATGAGGATAAGATTTTGGGACTTTGCCTGAGTTTATGTTTGAGTTTACTTTTGTTTTTAAGTTATGGGTTCTGCTCAAGAGGCTTTTGCCGCGGCGAGACCATTTGAACGCTGCGGCGAAGCTAAAATCGCAGGTTTGCCTCGGTGAAAGATAATTCACTCGCCGCGGAGTGAAATTCGCGGAAGGTTTCGCCGAAGCGAAACAACATACGCCGCGACGACGCCCCCTTGTGCTTCTGAAGGATTTTCTTACCAAAATTTCAATTTCTAAGTCTTCTCTCCACGCCCAAGTTTCATGCTTTCGTGTCTGATGTTGGGCTCCAGAAATGGGGTCCAACATGCCAGATGCGGGTCTAGAGCAAAAGATAGCGAGATTGAGACAACCTGATATCATGGGATTGCTATCTTTTATATAACCATTAATTAGTTATTGCAGGAAAGTCAAAAATAATTGTTGGAATTGGGGAATAATTGTAGGAATTATTATTATGTTCCTCATTAGGGGGCTCTGCTATTTAAAACCATGCTATAACCAAGGGAAGGGAGAAAAAAACTACATTCAATTTTAGGCCATTTTTAATCAGAACTTGGGACAACGGTTGATCTCTTATTACTGTCTAAGTCCTTTCTTGTTTGGAATTGTCTTCGTTCTAACAAATTGGTCTAAACTACCGACATCACCCTCTCATGCCCACTACCTGATTAATATCTAACTCATGCCTTAAAGAGTTAGAAAAGACGGTGGCCTGCTTTGAGGAACGCCTTGAAGCCATTCCCTTCATGCAAAAAGACATCCAAGCCAACGTCGCCACCTTAATTGAACTATACACCATGATATGTGACTTATATGCTGCAAAAAACCATAGCTTCAAAACCTACCCCTGACTTGGCCCCTCTTCTCCAGCTCACAGCTCCATGCCTAACAACCAATACCCACACCACCAGCCCCGGTCACTCTTGAACCTAGCACCTTTCCAAGAAGCTTGGAGCTTCCATTGTTTAATGGTGATGACCTAATTGGCTAGTTAGTGCGTGCAAAGTAATACTTTAAGCTCTAACAAACCACGGAGGCCCAAAAGGTACCCCTATCCCTCATTTGCATGGAAGGCTTTACCCTTCAATGGTTTTGTTAGCTCTAACAAATCATGCTAGATTTGAATCGGTACTTGTTGGCCACTGAACTCATTAAAAGGTGTGATGGTCGCCATTACGACAATGAATTTGAAAGGCTTTGTCCTATTCGTGATACTTCTTCCATTGATGAGTTTATTGATGAATTTATTGAGTTGGTTACGTATGTTTCGGGTCTTTCCAATGCTCACTACTTGGGTTATTTCATGCATGGCCTTCAAACCACAATGTGTGCTTGCCTACGCACCCTTGGCCCTAGCACTTTGACTAAAGCCATGGAAATGGCTCGTTGCGTGGAGGAAGAACTATTAACGAATGATTCCAAACTGCAGTAATGGTCCCAGCATCAATGGTCTGCATCATTTTCTAAGAGCCCAGCATTGGTTACAGATCGTTGGGGTCCTCCTCTTCCATGTCAGGAACCTAGTCTACTATGCACGATAGCACCAAACATTCTTATAATAAGTATGTTCCTCCCAATTGTTGCCTGCTAGCTCCCCCTTCAACCTAACCTATATTCACAGGTCCTCCTTCTTGACTAGCCTGCCACCTTTCATATTAGGAATAAAAGGACCTTCACAACAAAAGTCTTTGTTTCTAGTGTAAACAACCATATCACCCACTTCACGACTGTCCCAATAAGGAACTCCAAACAATTATTGGTAGCGAAAGTGATGAAATTAGCATTAAGGATTTTGACGGACTTGAGGTAGATGATACCACCCCTGTTCCACCCTTAGTATCTAAGGGTCAGGTAGCTCCACTAGACTTGCCTCTTTATTCTATTGGTGGCATCAATTCACCATAAACTATAAAATTGTGATGTTGAGATTGTAATAATGGTGGATAGTAGCGTTTCTCATAATTTTCCATCCCAAAAAGTGGTGAACCATTTATAGATTTCGGTGGACAAATTAGCTGCCCTTCAGGTGTTCGATTAGGGGATGGTAGCAAGTCTCTCACTGCAGGATTATGTGCCATTGTTCCTTTCTTTATTGATTTATATAATGCTTGGGCTGATTTTTATGTGTTTGGATTGGGTGGAGTTGATGCCATGTTGGGTGCCGCATGGTTACAAACCTTAGGTAAGGTAAAAATAAATTGATCTACACTGACAATGTCATTTGAATCTCAAGGCCATACCCATAATCTTCAGAGAGATGTTTCACTCCACCATACTGTAGTAAGACTTCGCTCCTTGCTCAGCACTATCGAGACAACTTTCTGTGCTTTATTGCTCCAAGACAAGGCCACTATTTTGTGTAATAATGACATGGATTATTATTATGTTCCCTATTAGGGGCCTTCTGCTATTTAAACCATGTTGTAACCAATGAAAGGGAGAAAAAAAATACATTCAGTTTGGGGCCATTTTCAATCAAAACTTGGGACAAGGGTTGATTTTTGGTTACTATCTTCTTCCTTTCTTGCTTGGAACTGCCTTTGTTTTAACAATCATTCAAATCAATTCATATTGGCATTTTTCCCATTCGGTTGAACATTTAAGGAGAAATATATTTACATCTTGTCTTCACTTTCTCCGTTTCTGAACCGTTTTTGTAAGACCTTCAAAGAGTGCTCAGATTGAGGCTTATACTTCTAAAACACTTGTATTATACCTTTCAAACAATCATATGTTTATAAATTTATACATGTCGCATTTATAAGTTTCTAAGGACTATCATGACACAATTGGAAAATTACAATTACTTTGAATGAGTCATCTACCTTCCTATACTTGTCAACTAGTCTGAAAGAAAATATAATTTTGACAACATCCAAATATTTTATTAGGTTTGCTAAGTTTTTCAACATACTAATTGACGATTAATGAATATCAGATGCCACCAAAATGTTGTAACATGAAAACTGGCTACTGCAAATATGAGAGCCATAAGCCATAAAAATTCGAAACAACTCAATTCCTTAGTTATTAAGAGCAATAGAACCGAAAAGGCTAAATTTTCATCACTGTCAAACTCTCCATAAACAACCCAAAGTAGAAAAAGGCATTAAAAACCCCAAAACTTGAATGGAGATTTTATGAATTCATCTTCTTATCCATTCCACTGCCTCTTCTTGCTTTTTTTTCATGCCAAAGGACCCTATTGTTTTATTCTTTACACTTAATTAATTGATTGTATATTTGTGACATAATTTATTAAGAAAATTGTAGCACTCCACTCTCGTAAGACATGTACCCAACATCATGAGTGATGTTTGAGTACTACCCCGCAAGGGTGGCATGCTAGAACAGTCAACAATCGAACTTATTACAAATTGTTCAAAAAAATAACACACGCATATACGAAAAATCAATAATCAATTTCGGCCCGTTTTATTCATAAACTTTTTCGATCATAAGAGTTACAATCATTATACAACTCATCAGAATTTCACTAGTCACTTGGGTCCATTTCACATGCAAAACATTTTAGTCATAATGTCATTACGTTACAAGATCATTCATATGCACTTTATACAATATTTGTGAATACATATTTTGATACAAAATAATGAAATACATATGCAGGCGTGAACTGATCCCGACCTCTATCTCTTACTCGAATGCAGTGGCTAGACTCCAATTTATCTAACTGGAGATCTTCTCTAAGCCTGAAAAATATTGTAAATTTTAGGTGAGTTTTTGCAAACTCAGTGAGTGACCATTCTCGATAGCTCACTTAATCACATAACACATATAGTTCATATAATCACATAATTCACATCATTTCATGAATAATCATTTATCATCGCATTCATTTCACATTTCATATTCAACACATATCACATTCAAAAATAAGTCAACTATTTAAATCATATCTATCATATGCATATACAATGCTTATAAGACTCACTTTCAAATTTTTATTGTAGTGACCGAGCGCCTATAACTGTCTTGTATCCATTGTGGATACTGGGCTCATTGATAACTGTCCCGTATTCGTTGGAGATACCAGGCTTATTTTACATAGTGAGCCTTTGGCTCTTAATCACTTTCTAAGCTTTAAGCTCCTTTTTCACATTTTGAGTTTTAAGCTCTTTTTCGGTGGCTACTCCGATCACAACAACCTTTATGTTTCATATATTCAAGTAATGAAATGCGTCACATATTTTCAGTCAATTAAAGTGCTCAAAATCCCACAATCATATTCTCTTTCACATGTCATTGGACCTTAGTCCAGCATTCAACATTTACGTTAAGAATACACATATTTCATTCATATACACATTCACATTTTTCTTCGATACTTGGTCCAGCATTCAACATTTAAGTTGAGAAAACACATATTTAAATTCACATGCAAGGAGCACTTCCAATGTTCTCACATTTATCAAACTCCTCAGACTATTAATGTACGAAATTATCTCAATCACATTCACATCAGTAATAATTCAATGTAAAAATTGAAGATAGAACAAACAATGAAATGAGACTATCTAGGTCAACTCACAGTACGCTCCAGATTAGCATTAGCTTCCATGATCCGGAAATGTCTAGATGCGGACATTTTTTTCCTGCATATCAATATTATGCAACACACACATTACACACTCATTATTAATTACACGGTTACATAAACATTCGATTGTAAACATATGTATATGTGTCATATATAATGCATGCTCAATGACAATCCTGGGTATATTTCCATTATTCTCGTCACATGATCATTCATATACCAGCACTCACATAAGTATAATTTGAACTTAGGTTTACACCTTAATAAAACAAATTGAATCTAAGTTCATAATTCCATTTATCATTCCAGATTTTTCTAAAAACATACTTTCGGGTAGACTTTGCATGATCATTCTGACAAGAAAAATGGAGTAGTTAGGTAACACTTTCTTCTATACAATTGTTCCCATCTAATGACACCAAAGTCATATAATTTTATTCAGTATACTGAAAGTTATACTCAAAATATTTCAGACTGATCTTAAACTGTAACACTGTTCTATACTCAACTTCAATCCAGATTTTAGAACTCTTAGAGACAGAATTAAAATTCTATTTCTCCAATAAATTTGTATCCATATGTCTCTAGTTTAATCTATATTAAAAATAACTTCATTTGGATATCTACATATCAAAATATGGCCAAAATACCGAAGTATGTTCAGTGAAAACACTCCATTTATTATATTCCAGCACACTTCATCATTTTCATCCTAAATTCATCAATCTTTCTTTTCCCAATGAATTCAAACGGCAATAAATTTTGGTGGAGAGAAAGAAAAATGTGTTAGGAGTTTGTTGGTTCAAATTTCACTTCATTTGAAGGGCGAGAGCATAAGTTATAACCAAAAGAATGAAGGATGTTTGAAACTGTCAACTATCAGTATGCCTTCATGCACAATCGTGCACTTACAATTGACCTTCCTATGTCACAATCGTGCACATCAACTATTAGTATACCTTCATGCACGATCGTGCACTTACAATTGACCTTCCTACGTCACGATCGTGCAACCCCTTCATGACCCCTTAGAGTCACAATCGTGCACTACCTTTTATTCCAACTTCTTCCAGCTCTTCCAAAACATACTTTCGGGTTAATTTTACATGGTCATTTTGACAATGACAATGAAGGATTTAGGCCAAACATTCTTCTAAACCATTGTTCCTTTATGTCTTAAGTTTCTAATGAAACTTATTTCATGAAATTTGGTTCAATATTATGCAAGTTATACCTAAAATACTACAGACTGTTCCCAAACCACAACAGACTCCAAAAGTTCAACTTCATGAAAAATTTTGAAATTCTTAGAGACAGAATTCAATTTCAATTTCTTCATAAAAATATAGTCATATGTCTCTAGTTTAATATAAACTTAAAATCATCCCATTTGGATGTTTACTGATTAAGATATGGCTAAAATATAGATGCATGTTTAGTGGAAATACTGCATCTGTACATTATAACACTCTTCATCATCGTTTTCATCTTAGTTCATCTCTTTTGCTTAGTCTATCTCTTCTAGCTTATTTCCTCAATATTTCCTCTTCATTCGTACTTCCTTTTCAGTTCAATTTCAATCACAAACAAATCATACTCTATGTTTGATCATAATACCGAAAACAGAATAAGGAACATCCATTATCTATAAAATCTTTCTGTAATTTTTCCTACACCATTTTAGGATTCATTCTAACTCTAAATCAACTCTACATCACTTTATGATTCATTAATCATCATACATGTAAAAGCAAGACATCAAATGTACTCTTTTCTTTACCCATGTTCCAGCATACATAAAACACCATTTTATGTCCATTTAACCTCTAACTATCATCAATTATGCTTCATTTAACAAAGCCATGAAGAATAGAGTTTTAACTTACTTGGTTAAACTCCAAGCTTCTTCAATCACCATAAAACCCTAGCTTTCCATGGCTTCGTATGATCTTCATCATTCCAAAGGTAGTAGGGCTAGGTCTTTAGTGACAAATATGAAGAAGATAGCAAAAATGATAGTAACAAATGGAGGTGAGAGAAAGCTTCAACGTTGATGGGGTGAGAGTGAATGTCGTGGATGAGAACAATGGAAACGTTGAAGAAGGTTAGAGTATTTCGTGAGAGTAAATATGAAAGACAAGGGAGATGGCCATTCAAAAGGGTAAAGTGTCGTGAATGACAAATGAAAGACCACAATATGGTCTTTAATTTAGGTAAAAGAATAGTAAGTGGTGAGTGGTAGTGACACTTGTCACTTTCCTATGGTCCCATTTTGGTCTTTTAAATAAGCTAGTCCATTTGTCTCCAATTTTCAATGACACTTGTCATTAAATCCCAATATCATTTATAAAAATTTCCATTGTCGTTTGACTCTTATTTCTACTACCATTTATCAATTGTTCTGTCACTTGGCATTTTTCCTAGTCCAAAAATACCCTTAAATTCCAAAAAATTCTCATATTTCACCAAAAATTCTAATTCACTACTTATACACTCCAACTCAATTTTTAAGACACATAATCTATAATTCACATTATAATCGCATTAAAACAGTCATTTATACCTAGAAAATGTCAAATAAGTGCATGAACAATTCATTGTAATATGTGCAATAACCAAATTCATGTGTGTGTATGTTAACATTATGCATGAGCATGGAATGCACTTTTCTAATCTCTCATTGATATCTCACATGTACCGTATTTTAGGGTTCTAACCCTTAGTATAGAAACGGGATGTTATAAAAATTCTTTCTTTTATATATTTATTTATTTATTTAACTAACTTACAAGATAAAAGTCTATAATATCAATATACATTACAAATAAAATTATGATAAGATTATAATTATGAGATTCATATTATATTTAGAATACTTTGAAGAATTTAAGTTACAAAGATTACTTATACAATCATCACAATGCATATTTTCACAGAAACCAAGTAATGTTGCATAAGAAATTCTCATGTCAGGTCAGTTTAATGAACTTTTTTTTAACAATCACCGAATATTTGATTTAAATATCCTTACACTTTAATTTATGAGGTTGATTACTTTTTTATAAAGAAGAACTATAACATGTACTAATCTTTTGATCTATTGATCACATGTCTGAATAGAGTAATAATTAGAAATAATTTAGAGATAATACTTAAATATAATATGAATCTCATAATTATAATCTTATCATAATTTTATTGTAATTTGTATTGATATTATAGACTTTTATCTTGTAAGTTAGTTAATTATAAATATATATATATATATAACATGTATATATATATATATATATAAGAAATATAACATGTCCTAATCTTTTGATCTATTAATCCCTGGTCTGAATAGAGTAATAACTAGAAATAATTTAGAGATAAAACTTAAATATAATATGAATCTATAATTATAATCTTATCATAATTTTATTTGTAATGTATATTAATATTATAGACTTTTATCTTGTAAGTTAGTTAATTATATATATATATATATATAACATGTCCTAATCTTTTGATCTATTAATCCCTGGTCTGAATAGAGTAATAACTAAAAATAATTTAGAGAAAAAACTTAATTATAATATGAATCTCATAATTATAATCTTATCATAATTTTATTTATCTTACAAGGATAGATAGATAGATAGATAGATAGATAGATAGATAGATAGATAGATAGATAGATAGATAGATTTTTATCTTGTAACTATGTATATATAATTAACTAACTTACAAGATATAAATCTATAGTATCAATATACATTACAAATAAATTATGATAAGATTATAATTATGATATTCATATTATATTTAAGTATTATCTCTAAATTATTTCTAGTTATTACTCTATTCAGACCAGGGATTAATAGATCAAAAGATTAGTACATGTTATATTGCTTCTTTATAAAAAAAAAAGTAATCAACCTCATAATTTAAAGTGTAAAGATATTTAAATCAAATATTCGGTGCTTGTTAAAAAATAAGTTCATTAAACTAACCTAACATGAGAATTTCATATGCAACATTACTTGGTTTCTATGAAAATATGCGTTGTGATGATTGTATAAGCAATCTTTTTAACTTAAAATCTTCAAAGTATCCAATATAAGGATTGATGTGTTTTATTATTGATTAGGACCTACCCTAATCAAAATTAACTTGACTGATAATAATTGAATATGATATAAATTTAATGGACATACTTAATGATTGATATAAGATTCTTTACCTTAAAATAATATAGAAAAATATTCTATTGTTCGCTACTAGTATGTTTTAAGGAATCCTTTGTCAATGTAGTATTACATCAAGAAAATAGTTTTCAAATATATTGAAAGAATAAATTACTATTGATAGAAAACTAGCATGATTATATTTAAATAAAGTAGATATTAATTTCATTCATTATGTCAAATCAAAGAATTGAGTGATGAAATAATTAAATTATATGAGAAAAATCATACGCAGAAAAGTTTGGCAAGTTTATTTTGACATTTATAACATTTAAATAGTGAATGATCTATTGTCATACATCAAGTTTGATCTATGAATATAAATTTTTATTAAAAAATTAGATATAAATAAAAAATATTTTAATTTTGATTTTAAATATAATTTATGATTATAATTATGTTCATGAAAAGCATATTTAGAAACCTAATAGATTACATATAGATGAAAAATAATTCAATCAAGTTGGACTTGATTTTAAAGTTTTTAAAAATTAGGATCAAATACATAATTTGATAAATAAAGACTAATATTACATATTAAATCTTAATTTGTATTTAATTAAAAATATGTTTAAATTAATTACTAAAAAATTCAAACCTTCTTATAAATGAAATTATGAAAGCAACTCAACTCAACAGGAGCTAACACTCTTGCCTGTAACATGTCAGATAATTGTGCAACTATGGTAATTTCCATATAACTAATGAATTTAAGGAGAGTTGTAAAAAAGGAAATCAAGTTTTTTCATATGCTTTATTATTTTTATATATTAATCATATTATAGAATTAAGGAGATATGATTTTATGAGAAATTACGGCAAAAAAAGAAAGAAAGAGAAGACTTTCTCTACGCATGTGATGAGATGATGTGTCGATTTCCAAAAGACTTAACCTAATCAATTACTCGAGCGAAAGACATTTAAAGTCCACTTCACGAGATTAGTGTTCCAAGAGAACTAACGGCAATAGCAATTAATTTATATCAATTTTAATTAAATTTCAGTTATATTCAATTTTTATATTAAAACATTTGATTGGTCTATGTATAATTTAGTATTATTTTTTAATAAAAATTTAAAAACTACTAATATTTTTTCAAAAAATTAAAATTATTAATTTTTTTAAAAATTACTTAAATCACAAGAGAATCTCACGTCTTTTTATCCCTAGAACTTCAATTTTACAGTTGCATATAAATATTGTACTTTCCATCTTGTAATTTGCATTAAACTTTTATCAGGGAGACCCACCAATCCAAGCTGTAATGATGAAGTAATTTAAATTCTTGGATATAGTATCCCAAACTGGATGTCTGCAAATAACCTTTAGCAGTGATAATTACCTAGATGGGGGTCGAGAACCCATGAAGCTTTATCATCTCCCCTTAAAGAACATAATTGGTTTGGATTTAAACTTAAAGAGCAGAAGATTTGGATTTGGACATGGCTGTTCATCTGAAACTACTGCACTTTAACGTTGCACGACCAAAAACTTAAAATGGGCAGGCATGCAGAAAGGTAAAATACTTCTTCTTACACTATATTCGAGAGAGCGAGAAACTATACTTGTATAATTCTTTTTCAGACAACAAATTACAACCATAAAAATGTTCACTTAAAAGAGGGTGTGTTATTAGAGCTAATTTCCTTGCTATTGATCTATGTAACAATACTCCTCCTATCAGACACTTATCAGGCATTCTCTACATCCCATACTCCATGCTTAAAAGAGTTTAGGCCATATATTCAACCACATTGACAATCTTGGACTGAATTGGCTGAAACAAACTTATGGTCCTACATCTAGCTATTAACAAACCCTGATATATATTCTTCGTCCTCACTTCATTTCAAGAATGAGAAAAGTACCCAAGGACAACACTCACAAGTGCGACCATAACAACAAAAAGAAGAGGGAATCCCTCTTGCACCTCTCTTGCACTTCTCTTACTCAAAACCTCCTGCAAGAAAAGGTAGTCCATTTATGGTTCTAAGTAATCACGCAAGAAAATAAAAGGTTCTTGTGGTTGCCTCAGAAAGGAATAGTAAAGTCTAGGATAATGCTTTGAAGCCAAAATGCAGCACATGCAGTTGAATTTTCATAACTTACTAGTTCTTGCTGTAAAATTTGTCCGTCGTGAACGCTCTGTCTTCTCTCCTCTATTAACTTTGAAATTGTAGATTCAACCTGCACAGAAAAATACAAGCATAATTTAAAAATTCATTGGAAAAGCCAAAAATTAAGAAATCTCCAACAATCTTAAGAAAAGATGGGACCTCACAAAATTATGTCAAAAACATTGGCAACATCTATATTCTAACAAATGCATCAGCATGTTACATAAAAAGAATAAAAGCAATGGTCTAATTTATAACGGAGATCCAAAGAGTGTCAACTATAAATCATTATCATGCAAAATTCATTCTCTTATCAGTGTTCATCTTTTCTTTTAATAATCTAAGCAATGGAAGAAGAGATTCAAATTCTATCTTCCAATTTGTGAATGTAAGAATACCAAATATTCATAATCACCACAAAGAGAATCCATGTAGATCAGAAAAACCTTACAAATACTAACCTCATTGAACTTCAATTCAAGTACATTCAACTTTGACCTCATCTCTTGAATATCAGAAACGAACTTCAGCTCACCCACAGCCTGGCCTTCTGTTAATTCTACATCCCTGTCAGCATCCTCAACTGGAGAGGACTCACAATGATCAATTGGCTTTAGTTGCTCATCATAAACAGAAATATTATCTGGTTTCAACTCCTCATCCTTTGCCAACTTTGACTCCTCAGTGTTAACCAAGTCTACATTTGTTGACAAAGCTGCCTCATTTGTTGGCTTCAACTCATTATCGATATTCATGTCATTTGCCTTCAATTTCAAGTTCTCAGTTGTAGCAAAAAGCCCTTGTCCATTAATTACTTTGATCTCTTCATCCTGTGCATCCTTTGACTCATTTGTAGCAGTTACTGCATTCTGAGGCTTCAACTCCAGACCCTCAGTTTTAGGGAAGAACCCTTGACCATTAATCATTTTGAAATCTTCATCCTTGGCATCCAGTTTTGACTCATTGCCAGTGGAGACATCATTCTTTGTCTTCAATTCCACGTCCTTAGTCGCATTGAAGAACCCTTGGCCATTGCTCATCTTGAACTCTTCGTTGTTGGCATCCGTGGAAACCTGCTGCTAATGATAACAGTAACCACAATCAAAATATTTTAGAAGAAAATTAAGAAAGGATCAGAAGTAAACTACCATCATGCACCAGATCAGTATCTTTGATTTAGACGTTCACTTTTACGAGGAATTTCCAAAATTGTCAAGCAACAAAAATAGAATTTCTAACCATAGGTGGATTGAGAAGTTCTCGTCTCTTAGACACTGGATCTTTAGGCATTGGTAATTCGAGAAAAGAAGCCTGCTTTGTCTCTCTATTAATCGGTGACAGTACAGGTGATTGAGACGGGCTAACAAAGATCACTCTTAGCTTGACCTCTTCAACATTCTTGTCATCATCTTTGGAAAACTGACAATCAAACAAGAACATGCAGGGACATGAAATAGAAAAGAATATTCCAACAGACTTAGTGTATCAAAAGTCAAAGTGCAGCCACTTACCATGACAGAAGTTATATCCTTCTCAGTTGTCCCAGTGGGAACAACAACGCTTTGGATTAAGAACTTGTCTTTGCATATCAGATTAGGAGGAGCTACCTTTTGAGCTTGCATTGTAACTATTTAGGTGACAAACCAATCAGTAAAAATTATATGCAACACAAAACAGAGGAGACAAACTGACATGGAAGACAGGGTGAACATTAACAATAAGAGCTGAAGTCCTACAAAGTTTCAAAAGTAAGCATAAGAAGATCTTAATGCAGGTTAAAAACATGAAGAGGGTTATTGCATTCCTATTAAGTGCAAGGATGTGCATTCTTGGACAAACCAGAAGAGATTAGGGAGATGAAGAGGTATGTATCTGCTCTGGAAACCTACAACTCACAATTGATGCAAAAATCTAGAATTATGTGGTTAAAAGAGGGTGATAGGAACTCGAAATACTTCTATAAAATTATCCAAGCTAGAATGAATAGAAACAAGATTGTTTCAATTCAAAATGCTGCAGGGAAAGGTTATCACTAATCAAGAAAGCCTCAAGAAGCTTGCCTATGATCATTATAAGACGCTGCTAAGGTCCAACATTAGTGCATCCCCTCTTTCTAAAGAACTTAGGAACTCACTAGCTGGTTCCTTTCCAAGTAATTACCCAAATGAACTGACTAGGGATGAAACAAAAAAAGAGATTAAGGAAACCTTGTTTTCCTTTCACCTAGATAAAGCCTCTGGACCAGATGGGGCTTTAGTGTAAGGTTTTTCCAAAATACTTAGGATTCAACAAGTGAGATGGTGGTCAATTCAGTGAATGAATTCTTCAGATCTGGTAGGATACTTGCTGAGATCAATAAGACATATATATGTTTGGTTCCAAAGGTGGAAAATCCCTCCACTTTGAATGATTATAGACCTATTGATTGTTGCAATGTGGTCTATAAAATCATTTAAAAAAATTTAGCAAACAGGTTAAAGAAGTTCTTGCCTAGAATCATAAATACTTATCAGAGTGTGTATGCTCAAGGAAGGAATATTGATGATAATATTTTGTTAGCTCAAGGATTATTTAAGAGCTATAATTCCAAGGAAGCCATCAAGAGTTGTGCTTTAAAGATTGATTTTGCCAAAGCTTTTGATTCCTTGAATTGAAACTTTATCCTTAGCTCCCTACAAGCTATGGGTTTTACTTATAGATTCATTACTTGGATTCAGAATGACATTACTTCAACTTATTCAGTTCTACTGAATGGGGCGCCAACCAAACTCTTTGGAGCTGCTCAAGGTCTTAGGCAGGGTGATCTATTCTCACCGTATCTATTTGCCATTAGCATGGAATCTTTTCCAAGCTCACCAAGTTAAAAATTGCAAGTGAACTAGGCTTCAAGTTCTACTGCAGGTGTAGTAAGTTGGGCATTTTCCAACTCTCGTTTGCAAAAGATCTGGTTATGTAATGTGGTGCTACCTCAACTTCAATTAATCTCCTTATTAATTCTTTGGAGGTATTTAAAACCATCTCAATTCTAGCTTTTAATCACTGTAAAGCTTCTTTACTCTCTTTGCAGGTGCTAATCCTAATGCAGGACTTGTAGCCATTTCTATGGGGTTAAAACAACTCCTTCACTTTAAGTATCTTAGAGTTCCTATCACTACAAAAAAAAACTTAATCAGTCCGATTGCTCCCCCCTTTTGGACTCCCTTTGCAAAAGACTGAACAATTTATGCAACAAATCATCGCCCTATGGAGGAAGACTTCAGCTGGTGATTTCTATTCTGAGTAGTTTGTACATATATTGGTGTTCTCATCTTACTCTACTAAAAGGAACTATGAAAGCTATCGGCAAGCTATTTAAAGACTTCTTCTGGAGTGGAACAAATAACAGAGAAGAGATTCCCAAGGTCAAACAGTCCAATGTTTGTAAACCAAAGCAGTTTGGAAGTTTGGGTATCATCCCAGTTTGAGTGATGAGCAAAGTCTTGTTGGCCAAAAGGTTTTGGAAGCTTTGTACAGACAAAGAAGACCTCTGGGTGAAGTGGATAGATTTTTAATTTTAAAGGGAGAAAGTATTTCGTCCTTCAAGGCGTATTCCAACATCTCCCGGATAATGAGACAGATTTTGCTAATGAGGAATATGGTTCAACTTTCCTATAAACATAGGATTGGGGATTGCAATAAAACATTTTTTTTGGTTTGATCATTGGCATGAGTCGGGACCTCTCTATAAATTGAGGGACTTTCAATCCCTAAAATCCATTATTCCTACACATACAAAGGTTCAAGTCTTGATTAAAGATAACAGATGGGCCTGGCCAATTCATTCTATAAGGGAATTCAAGGAAATCCTTGACAAATTGCCAAATTACTCTTCTAATTCTTCCAGACTAGATATGATTCGTTGGACTGGGGACAACTCATCAATGTTCACCACTAAATCTTGCAAGAGGTAGCTAACAGGAGTCTTTGTACCAAAGACACCCTCAAATTTAACCTGGGTTTCCAGTATACACTTCTATAGCAAAAGGGATAAAAAGCAATTTAGGTTGACTTTTGGAGCAGTGGTTTGTTACATATAGAGCGAAAGGAACAAAAGAATATTTGGCAATGAGGCGCTTGACTTGAAACTAATTTACAGAATCTAATACTCAAGATCAAAACAATAGCCATTGCTAGGAATCTTCCAAACATAATGCCTCCTGGATTGTGTAATAGTTGGAACTTATGATAGGCTTCCTTTATTTGGTTTACTCTAGCCAGAGTTACTTGACTTGATCTCTCTTTGAGTTGTATTTTGTATGTAGATACTTTGTCCTTCTAATGAATTTGCTTATCTTCCAAACAAAATTACTCTCTCCTAAGCACCTCTTCTTAAGATATAACTCCTTGGATCCAAATCTAGCATTTCACCACACTAGCCCTAACCTTCCCAAAAGTGAAAAGGTCATCCTTTTTTTATGTTGAACATAACGAAAGGGAAGAAAAAAGGTGTTAGCTAATTATAACAACAGGCAGATAAAGGCCAAACATGGTAAAGATTAATGTCAAAATTACGTATTAAATCCAAGACTTCGTGCTACTACATACATTTTGCTAACCAAAGATTAAAAAGGCGAAACCCAAATGCATATGAAGACACCCATTATAAGAGTTGACCAGCTGAAAAGAAAATTTCGCCATACCACTAAATTCACAAGTTGAATTAGGCAGAACAATTCCAACGTTTGGTCTGACACAGTATTTCTTGGGTGAAGTAGTCTTAACCTGCAAAGACCATAACCGAATAAGAATAGACAACTGAAAGGCATTGCAACAAATCAACAACCAAATAATGCTACTACAACACAACTACAAACCTTGAAAGCCACAGTATGAAATGTTTTATTGGTAAGTTGCACTGAACATGTGCTTTGCTTCTTCACTTCGACTACAAAAGCAAGCAACACTTGGTAAGATTCATATAAAAATCATCTATCATGTCTCTCGACAAAATGAAAAAAAAAAACATCATCTAAAACAAATAGAAAAATCATGAAACAACTTACAAATGAATTCCATCTCCATGGGCTGGATCTCCAAAAGTTGCGAGTCCATCATGATTCTTCTTTTCTTCTTCTTCACTCTTGTTTCAGTCAATCAGTACATAATCCTAGGATCACCCAAAAGCTAAAACTAACTTGCCTGCGTAATCATGAAAAGATTGACCAACACCGAATTTTTTTTTTTTTTAAAGGAACAACTTATCTGTAATATCTTCTATCAGCTAGATTCTAGTGCTCACTTTTCTAGTTTTCTTTAACACTCAGATCCGGAAAAAATAAAAAGAGATTTTTTTTCTTAGTTTAAGAGAAAAATCAAAAAAATCAAACAGAATATTTTCGGGAAACGTTTTGGAAAATAAAATTAAAGCTCAAAGGCAGCTAGTTTGTATGTGTTTGTTTAACAGAAACAACGACGACTAACAATCAGAGTGAAATGGACAAGATGAGATCGTCGTCTCCCAATATACAAGTTTAACAAAAAAGAAATCAAAAAATCAACTAAAACAGCGGACCTTTCACAGCGTGCCTGCGGAGCAGACGTTATTGATTGAGCTCCGGATTGCCCAAAAAGAAAAAAAGATGCTAAACGAGAAGAAATGGTCCTCTTATTCTTCTTCTTCTTCTTCGTCTAAATTAATTGTAAGAAAAAGACTTTGATTGACACAGACTTAACTCACAACTATCTGTCTCTACTAACTAGTAACTACTACTATTATTACTATAGCTTTCTCTCTTTCATTTCAGAAAACGACCGCGTTTGATCTCGCAATATTGGTATTCTCTACAGGATTTAGCACACACAAAGCGACAGCGTTTGGAGAAGAAAGCTATAGAGAAGAGGCATGGTCCATGGAGATTACCAGGGAGAATCCCAAAAGCAAGAGAAGTGGACGTGAATTAAGAAGAGGAAGGGGGCATATTAATATTGTTACCGTTGTTATTTGCGTTTATAAGAAGCAAACAGCACATGAATAGAAGGTGTAGACAGAAGAGGGCGTATTAGCGTTTGGTTTGGTTTGAGTGCGGTGCAGTGCAGAGACTGTAGTGTAAGAAAATGGCAAGTAAAAGCCAAACTACGATGAGAGACAGAGGGAGGGTGAAGTTAGTTGCGAGAACGAGCGCGTGGGGCCAATTCTGATCAGCAGTTGTACCGGTTTCTTTGTTGTAAAAAAAAGGAAAATAAAAACCATATATTTTCCTTTTTTTTTTTAATCCCTTGCGTTATAGTAGAGGAGCAGGTTCACCAACTGGCAACTTCAAATCCAACCATGTATTTTAGTTGAGTTGACTCTGAATAAATAAATATTGAAAAGGTTTTATATTGTGCCTTCACAATTTACACAATATCAATTAATTACAAATTTACATTAATCATTATGACTTCCTATATTGGGACACCATCATGTTGAAATATGAAGTGAGAGTTTGTCCCACATCGGATAAAGAGAAGAATGAATATTAATATATAAGCCTAATGAGCTACTCCACTTATCACCAATTAGTTTTAGGATGAAACCTCATTTGGGCTTATATGTGATCTAGCATTCCTTCTCGTATGGACCCGTAGGCTCATTATAAATTTTAACACATCAAATGATGATGCGCTTTCTTCCTATATGGATGATGTTATTAATAAATAAATAAATATTATATTATATTAAGAAATCTACTCTCTAAGCAATTTCAAAGTCAACTCTGATTAGAAGTTTCGTAATGAAATTATGAATCGGATTCTCTACGTAATTTCTTGGATTACGGAAAATCCACATAGATTGCTTAGCATCTAAAGCGTGATTATAGTTGGTTGATAAGGTTTAATCCTAGCCAGTGATAACGGGAGCAAAGCCAAAGATAACTGACTATAAGTAGAAGCTTGAAAGGGAAAGAGAACTGACCGGGTTAGTTGATTACTGGATTGATGTTGAGCAGCTTAACCACTTGGAAGAGAAGAAAATCGTTAAGAACAGCTAACGATAATCCCAGCTACGGACAAACTATATTCGATTGAAGAAGACAAACATGAGAACCACCTGAAATTGGCGGTCACGTACACCCACTGGCGTCGTGTTGGGCCGTTTGACGCTCGAACTAGATAAATTCATTGTCACATCTGTTTGACGTCACTTTCACTTTTGATTTTCTTTGCAAGTTCCTTCAACTAGACTACAAAAGTAGGTTTTCTTTATAGATTCCCATTGCCCTACTTACAATCGATAACGTGGTTGGTTGATGAGTACGGAAAGAATATGATGGATAACAAATAAAAAATGAGTAGTTAATTATTGATTATTATTATAGGAGTAATAGTTAATCCTCCGTATTTTTTATTTAGTGGAGGAATGAAACTCATTCTTTAGCAGTGACTCATTTTTTAAAATATTTTTAATACTAATTAATTAAATACAATTAATTAATTAAAATATAATTATTAATTAAAATATAACTAATTAAAATATAATTATTCATTAATTAAAATATTGTAATTAATAAATTAATTAAAATATAATTATTCATTAATTATAATATAATTAATTAAAATATAATTCATTTATTAATTAAAATATTGTAATTAATTACTTATAATTAATTGTAATTAATTAATTACAATAATTTTTACAAACCAACCGCTATCAATGATAATAGTAATCATTCATTCCTCTTAACTAACTATCATAATTATAATGATAATATTCATTCTCATTCCTCACTATATTTATTCCTATTCCTATTATCATTCCCCCATGCTAACCAACCGCCTCCTAATATGTTGAAGATTCTTAGAAGAATGCCTACAAAGTTGTAAGTTTACCTTCTAAATTAAGACACTAGATATTGGTCCGCATCTAAACATCCTCTCTTAGTCTAATGGTGAATGGTGTTTCTTCGTTGACATTCATATCACCTATAGGTATTAAGCAAGAGGACTATCTTCCCCCTTACCTGTTTGCTCTAGCAATGGAAGGGATTTCTAGATTGCTCTATAAATTTCTTGAAAATGATGGCAAATTCCAATTTCACCATAAATGTAGAGAGATCAAGTTGACAAATTTGATTTATACAGATAATCTCATGCTACACAGTAATGCAAACACTCATTCCATCATAATTTTAGAAAACCTGCTGCATATTTTTTCAAAATGGTCTAGCTTAAGGGTAATATGGAGAAGAGTAATGTATGCAAATCCTCAGATGTTCAAAACAAAGAGGACATTAGTAGTATTGTTGGCTTTTGAGTGCACATTCCTTTCAAATATTTGGGAGTTCTAATCACTACCACCAAACCAAAATTTTCGGATTTCATCCCCTTGATTGAGGAAAATAAAGAAAGGATCACTACTTGGTAGAATCGTTTTCTCTCCATGACAGCCAGATTGACTCTCATCACGTCGGTATTAAATAGCTTGCACATTCATTGGTCTGCACAAGTTGTATTGCCTAAGAGGGTGATTAAGGAAATTGATAGAATTTTAAAAGCTTTCTTGTGGTTCGAAAAAATAGAAAATGGTAAGAATGTCAAAGTGAAATGGAGCAAGATTACTTGACCAAAGAAGAAAAGGGGACTCGGTATTATCTCAATATCACAAATGCAAAAGGTTCTTTTATGCAAAAGAATATGGCGACTCTTCACTAATAAAAAAGCTTTATGGATTAAATGGGTAAATGAATACCATTTAAAAGATTGAAATTTCTAGCAAATTAAAAATGCTAGAGAATGTTCATGGACTTTCAATTACATCCTCAATTTGAGAGATTAGGTCCACCCTTACATTAAGAATCAATTAGGGGGTGGTGAAAACACTTCGTTTTGGTTTGATAATTGGACACCTTACAGTTCACTTATCCGGAGAGTAGAAATAACACATCTCAGTAACTGTATCCACTACAAGAAAAATGGAGATTAGTGATTGACATTATCGACAGAAGACAGAAAACCTACACATTCCGTCAGGAAGCTAAGTTAGTGATGAAATTTACCAACAGATCAAGGTGTCGAAGAAACGGTAGTAGGTAATAATTTGTGACAAATCACATGTTTTTCGTTGTTAATTTATCGAGGGATATTTTGTGTTATCATCGGCAAATTTACCAACAGTTATTTTGTGGTCTGTAAATTTAGCAACGGAAATATTGTTTCAGCTGGTAAATTTACCGACGCACAAATCCTATCTTTCGGTAAATTTATCGACAGTTTTGTTTATTCCATCGGTAAGTTAACGACTAACCTTACCAACAAAACTTAGTTATCCATCAGTAAATTGAATAGATTTTGCCGACGAACTTTGTTTTTCTATCAATAAATTTACTAAAACTTTTTTTGTTTTAATTTTTCCCTTTATTTAACTTTATTTGATAATCTTATGACTAATGCATAATTTATACAGTTATCAATTATCTGTTGATAATATTTTGATTTGTTTCTACATTTAATTTGTTAAAACAGAAAGTTGATTGATGATATAAAGTAA
>JANKOE010000204.1:22303805-22336410 GCA_026284465.1 Erythroxylum citrifolium
GCCAAAATGTCAAAGAGACATAACTTAAATCGGACTAAATTTGCTCAAAATGCTAACCCCAAAGTTGGGGCGTTACATATTATGAGTATTAACACGGTACCATTGCAAGTCTTTGTTGAAGAGAAAGATTCTAATATCGCAATTAGTTAGTGTCAATGAGTCTGAATGGCTTAAAATGTGTGAAAGAAGCAATTTCCAAAAGTCCGGTGATGATAATATATTACCTTACGTACGACTAACATGGTCTTGCTTTTTTATTTAGGATTAAAACATATAAAATTAAGAACATGATCTCTTCCTCCTCCATTAATTTAAACTTGTATGATAAATTTGTGTTATTTGATTGTTACACTACATGTTTAACACGTTATCCTTCTACCCTGACCCCAAAATGAAGGAGTAGTTCCACTGCTTTTGTTCTTGCGCTGGTATTGTAAAAACCCACAGGATTCAAAGCTTTGGTTTTCGGTATCAACGATAAAAAAAAATTCAGACAACATGCAAATAACCGAATCAGGACTTCCCCGTTGGTTTGGTTTGGAAGGAGTCTTTTTAATGCTGATGAACGGGTAGCTTCAGTTGACCATGGACATGTTGACCAACAGGATGGAATGAGGAACTAGCAGGGCCATGCTTGATGCCAACACGGCGGGTTCTGCAATGCTGCGAACTTGCGTATAATCAAAAGAATGTATTGGTTCACTGTGATCCGTTTTCCAACATAAAACAAAATAGAAGTAACAACTATCAGAGTTTTAAACAATTTTCTTTTGACAGGAATCAAAGCTTTAACCTTCGTTCTTGGACGAACCTCTAATGTCCTGTAACGGATAGGAAATCCTGAAACAACCTCAGGGATACGTCTTACATCTAACGCGTTTAACACCAGGTGAGGCCATTCAACCTAGCTGGCAAGTTTTTCAAATCTTCACCTTTCTTTGTCACTGGATATTAAAACCACCGATATTATATTACACTCTCTATCTTGCTCTCATCAATCTCTCAACAAAGCCAAAATGGCCACCCCTATTTGGCGATGTTTTTAATGCGGTTACATTGTTTCCCCTCCTACTTCTCTTTTTTGTTCTTAAGCGTTTAATTTATTATTGTTGAAAACATAGTAAATAAAACTGGGATGTTGATGGATATTATCATCATTCTCTGTTATGGTCTTTGCCATAATAATCCTAAGTCATAAAAGTAACTTGGTTAGAAAGATATCAAGCACAGCCCCTGACTTCGGATTCATATGTTTTCCTGCTCAAGCTGCAATAACCCCGTTATACTGTTCTTCCACACTAAATAACACAGGTTCTCATTTCACTCAATACTCTGACTTTCGTATTTCTTATATATGAATATGATGGTTTTACTCTATGATATATAATCCTTGAAAGTATTCCGTTGGTTTTGCTCATGTAATTGGTCTGTGTAAGAAAAACAATTCAGGCTCTCAATTTTTTGTTGATTGTTTCTTGTTTTCAGGAGTATTTGTTTACTTTAAGAAAATTTCATTTTTTGGCCCTGTAGGAAATGCTTCATAAGTATGGTTGTTTTTCCATTTTTGGGATGTTCAATTCAAGAGCTTGCACGTTTGGAGCCCTTTTCCTCCTGTGGCTGTGTTGGTCTCTATTACTAATTGAAGCTCAAAGTAGCATTACTGATCCTGTGGAAGGTGATTCTGCTATATCTACTTTTGGTTTCCCCAGAAGCCAACTATCTTCAGTTGAATATTTGCCACAATTCCACAACTTTTTTTCCCTGTAATCACCATTGAGTTTGCATACTCTATCACCAATTAAGTTCATTACTTATCACAAACTTTTATCACCAACGAAGTTCATTCAAGAAATATCAAGTCTATTCCATGCGTGAAAAGCCAGAATTTGCATTTGCTTAACAGAATTCTTGTGTAAAGGATTGATCTTTTTTCCTCTTTCCACCATTCCATTTGCTCCAAGTGAGTGAAATGAAGATATCCTGTTTAAAATTGTAGTGGACGCATTGCGGGATATAAGGAGCAACCTTGTTGATGTCAATGGGAACTTGAGGAACTGGAATCGTGGGGATCCATGCTCCGCAAATTGGACTGGAGTTTTATGTTTCAGTACGACAATGAACGATGGCTATCTTCACGTCACAGAATTGTAACTATCAAATTTTCTTCCAAGTCTCTTCTTATATCGACATGGAAATTAAAATCATGTTAACAAGCCTTCTGGTATCATTTTTCTTCCTCCCGATGTTGATAATTATGTTTCTATTGGAACTAGTTTTACTGTTATGCAAATTGGTATGAGAACTATGTCGAACAACTGAAAAGTTTATTAACGAATGTTTTAGGCGGTTGTGTGTACAAAATCATTTGCTTTGTGAAATGATATGTGTTTCCTTTAAATTGATCTCATGCAGGCAACTATTAAGCATGAATTTGTCAGGAAGTTTGTCACCATCTCTTGGACGCTTATCTCATCTGCGAATACTGTAAGTGTACATCACCTCTAGAGCTCTCTTTAGACTAAGCAAAAGTTCTATAAGGATTGTATTTCCAATTTCCTTCTGTCCTATATTCTATCATCTGTCTTCTCACAGGGACTTCATGTGGAACGACATCTCTGGCAGTATTCCCAAGGAAATAGGTGACATCAAATCTTTGGAACTCCTGTAAGTTTCAGTTACATACTCATCTGATTAAGCTCTCTCTTTTTTGTATTAACTGCCCTTGGTGATTTTTATTTGGTCGATTTCTTATTCTCAGGCTTCTAAATGGAAACCAGTTGACAGGTTCTCTGCCAGAAGAGCTTGGTTATCTGCCACTCTTGGACAGGATACAGATTGATCAGAATAAAATATCTGGACCACTGCCTAAGTCGTTTGCATACTTGAACAAAACAAGGCACTTGTGAGTGCTCTATATATCTTTGAGTTACTGCTGGAACATTTTTCATAGAATTGCTTGCGTTTAACTGATCTTGAAATTCTTCTCCTCGGCAGTCACATGAACAACAATTCAATTAGTGGTCAAATCCCGCCTGAGCTGTCCAGACTACCAAGTCTTGTCCACTTGTAAGTTGGTATTAGCTAGTTTTCCTGCGTTTGATATGGATAAACAACTCTCTTCATTATTATCTTATTTCTCTAAGACATCAATGCTTTTCATATGTCGATGAATACTTGCAGTCTTTTGGACAACAACAACTTATCGGGATATCTTCCACCAGAGTTCTCTCAATTCCCAAACTTGCTAATACTGTATGAAGCATGATTAACTGTTTATTCTGTACAATGTTACTTCGGAAGATGCAGTTTGTCTGGATTTCTGTCTGAAACTCCCATGCCTCTCCCTTTTTCTTTCTTTGCAGTCAACTTGATAACAACAACTTTAATGGTGGGACGATTCCAATTTCTTTCGGAAACATGACTAAATTGTTGAAGTTGTAAGTACAAACTACACCTTAAAAGCTAGTAAGTGGTTATTGAAAGTGTGGATATGGTTAAAAGAATATGCACTTCTAGCAATTGATATTTGTGGATAAAAGCCTTTGATCCTTCATTCATGCATTTTCTGTTTTAAGGTAGAGACAAGTACATTTCAGCGAATTGAGGACTGAAATAAAGAAAAGTTTTGTGGTTGCTGAAGTTATGACTGCATCATACAATAAGAAGATTACATGGTTTGATCTGAAGTTGCTGGATAGTCATACTACTGTTTGCTTTTGGCACGATATCTTTTGATATACCTTGTTTCCTTTGCCTTATCTTCTTCGCACGGATTCTTACGTTATCTCTGCGCCTGGTTTGCCCTTTTAGGAGCTTGCGGAACTGTAACTTGCCAGGTCCAATGCCTGACCTTAGTAGGATACCAAAACTTAGCTATCTGTAAGTTTGTCTATAATTTATTTGTCTGTCTCATTGACACGAGTTATTTAACTTCCTTAGTTCCTATTCTTGGATATTTATGCTGGCCTTGTCATCTAAAGAAAAATTTCTGATCACTTACAGAGACCTGAGTTCGAATCACTTAATTGGGTCAATACCTTCCAATAAGCTTTCTGATAATATTACAACAATGTAAGTTCTTTCACTTCTCGATGTTGTACATGGAAAGTAATAGATTATTTTTCTGATTATTATGATTAACTCACTTTGATGTTGACTTGTGAAATTTGTAGAGATTTATCCAGCAACAATCTTACAGGAACGATACCTGATTACTTTTCCAGTCTTCCCAACCTTCAAAAGTTGTGAGTGTTATTCCACCAACACTTTCGTTTATCTTTTTTAGTTGCAAGGCTCCTGTAATGCTATTCGAATGACACAGTTTCGTATGTTACTATGAGGGTTTTGACACAAAAGAATTGAACGTTGCAGAACAATAATAAGGTTAACTAGGTTATCTTCAATGGCAGGTCACTTGCAAACAATTCACTGGGTGGGTCTATTCCATCAACTATTTGGCAAAGTAGGGCTTTCAGTGGAACTGAGAGACTTACCTTGTAAGACACTAATGATGATATTTCATTTCCTTCGATAACAGCTTCTATAGTGGTGCAAATGTACATATAAGAACTTTAAATTCTTGTTATATAGTTCTCTTAAGCAGAAATGTAAGTTCTATTGATATTAATCGTTTGTCATTCTTTGATGTTGCAGAGACTTTGAGAACAACAAATTTTCAAATATTACGGGCAGTGTTAGTCTCCCTCAAAATGTCACACTCTGGTTTGTTTCTGAACTCCTTTACTATGAATGATCTAGATGAGCATGACAAATTTCCTTCTGATATAAGCAACTTTCTATCTGAAATGAATAACATCCCTCGTGCCTGTCTTCTTGAATATATGGAAAATATAATACTGAATGTTGTTTCAGATGAGTTTTAAATGATTATATTATGGATGTTACGAAATTTTCAGGCTTCAAGGCAACCCTGCCTGTAAAAATTCTAGTCTAGTCCAGTTCTGCGGAAATGCAAATTATGTGGAGAAGAAGAAGATCTCAGTAGCCCGAATCACTGTCTGTCCTATACAATCATGCCCACCTCCTTACGAATATTCGCCATCATCTCCTACACCTTGTTTTTGTGCTGCACCTATGATTGTTGGGTACAGATTGAAAAGTCCTGGATTCTGGGATTTTCTTCCCTACAAAAATATGTTTGAGGAGTATTTGAGTTCAAGTCTTAAATTAGACCGTTCTCAACTGTACCTCGAACATTTTGTCTGGGAAGAGGGGCCTCGATTGAGAATGCAATTGAAGTTTTTTCCCGTCTATGATGCCAACAGCAATAGTTCCTATCTATTCAACAGGACTGAGATTCGGCGCATAAATAGTTTGTTCACTATGTGGAACATCTCTGATAGTAAAGTGTTTGGACCTTATGAGCTTCTCTACTTCAATCTATTGGATCCATACAAAGATGGTTTGTCTCCAAACCTAGTTATTGTTGTAAAGAAATCATTTGATGACTATATTATGAAAAAAAAAACTTCTTTCCTTGGTACGCAAATGATAGCTTGTATGAGTTTCTCATTTTGTACATACAATGATCCATTATCCGATTTACTTACTCCCAACACATACAGCATTATGAAGTTGTTGACTGAATTTAGATATTTCAGAGTACGCTACCCCTCGATCATCCGGTATAAGGAAAGGTGTTCTGGCTGGTGCAATTGTAGGAGCCATTGCTGGTGCAGTTGCATTATCTGCAATTGTAACACTTCTTATTCTGAGGGCGCGTTCGAAGAACTATCAAGCAATTCCTAAAAAACGTCTTGGTGAGTATTAGTGTTTATTATTGTCACTGAATTCTACATTTCATAATTTTCATGCGGTAATGGAATTCACGTCTAAAAATTTGCTCCACATCAGCTTCCAAAGTTACCACCAAAATTGATGGAGTAAAGGATTTCACTTTCTCTGAAATGGCCTTGGCGACAAAAAATTTCAGTAGCTCCACCGAGGTTGGTCACGGAGGGTATGGCAAGGTTCATAGAGGAGTCCTAACTGACGGCAAAGTTGTGGCTGTAAAACGTGCTCAAAAGGGATCTTTACAGGGCGAGAAGGAATTCTTAACTGAAATAGAGTTGCTGTCAAGGTTGCATCATCGAAATCTCGTGTCCTTGATTGGATATTGTGAGGAGGAAGGTGAACAGGTAGTCTCTCATCTCATTCCCTAACTTGCTCATTTCTCATCGATCTGGGGAATTATCATTAGCGAACTGTTTGTAAGAATCTGTCTCTTCCTCATCTGACTTCGTAGATATTCTTGATTAGGAGCTATTACATGGTGATTTTCATAAGTTCCATCCTTTATTTCTCTAGTTAAATCCCGTGCATGGATGATTATTTCCCTTGTTGAACTATAGAGAAGATTGAAACAGAACACAGCAAAACAAAGGTTTTCAGAAATGAACACACCGAATTACTTTTTAAACTATGTAGGAATCTCTCTGTTTACTCAAGTCTTAGTAACATTAAAAACAGAAATATTTAACTGTAATTACTCTATTTTGTGTTTTACTATCTGCACAAAAACTCAGAACAAACTGCCGTCATGAGCAAATTTCAATTCCTTGGTTCGGTTTCTTTGACTATGGATGTGTTCAAGCCGATAATATGGGAATGATTTGATGTATATTGCTATTTGCTCATGCAGATGTTGGTTTATGAGTTTATGTCAAATGGAACTCTTAGAGACCATCTGTCTGGTAAGTTTCATATTTTCCCAATTAAAACTTTTTTCCAATAATCAAAACGTGTTCAGAAACTTATACCATTCTTTTCAAGTTTACATATAACACAAGTTCTATCTCACTTGATCTATTTGCGGTGAACCATATATTTGTACCACAGCAAAGACTAAAGAAACCTTGAGTTTCGCTACAAGATTGAGGATTGCCTTGGCTTCAGCTAGAGGCATTCTCTACCTACATACAGAAGCCAACCCTCCAATTTTCCACCGAGATATTAAAGCAAGCAACATATTATTGGACTTCAATTACACTGCAAAGGTTGCTGATTTTGGACTGTCGAGGCTAGCCCCAGCTCCTGATATTGAAGGTTCTGCACCAGCTCATGTATCCACAGTTGTAAAAGGCACTCCAGTAAGTCTGCATTTATTTGGTATATAGATTCTGAAATAAGTCGGTACATTCCCTGGAAGAACTGAGCCAGGTTTGATGTCTTTGTATCACCTTTTCAGGGTTACCTTGATCCAGAATATTTCTTAACGCATAAGCTGACCGACAAGAGTGATGTATACAGCCTTGGTGTAGTATTTCTAGAGCTATTGACAGGGATGCAGCCAATCTCACGTGGCAAAAACATTGTTAGGGAGGTAATGCCACAAAACCTCTTCTTAACTTTGAAGTTTGAGAGTTCAAGTTTGTACCACTACTTAAATTAGCCTGTTTGATGATAGATCCGATAGTTGCGATATATCCTCCACTCTAACCATTGAAAGGATTTCTACGGCCGCAAAATATGAGTTCTTTCCATGATCGCTAATCCTCTGTATTTTTCTTCGATTTGTGTAATTAAGTAATGTATTAATATTCGTTTGATCAGGTAAATGTTGCATATCAGTCTGGCATGATCTTCTCAGTGATTGATGGAGGAATGGGGTCTTATCCTTCTGACTGTGTAGAGAAGTTCTTAAACCTGGCTCTGAAATGTTGCCAAGATGAGACGGACATGCGACCTTCAATGGCTGATGTAGTAAGAGAACTTGAAATTATATGGGGCATGACGCCGCGAGCCAATACCGGAACAACGGAGCAGATGGAAGTTGATACAGGGAACCAAATATCACCACCATCGTCGGCTACTGTACAAAGGAATCCATATGCATCACTAGATGTCTCCGGAAGTGACCTTGTTAGTGGTGCCGTTCCAAGCATCCGTCCCAGATAAAACGGAAGGGACCACTTTGGATGTTATAACCTGTATGTGCTAATCATAAATGCATCAATAAACACATTTAACAACCCAGATTCATTTTATTTAGAGCATCACAAGATTAAAGAACACATACCTCCAACACTTGGCATTTGGGTTTGCACCATTTCCATGCTCCAACAAAACCTATCAAGAGAAAGAAACAATACAAACCTTTGCAAGAGAGCTTATGGTAGAAGACCCCTTGCTTGTTCTCACCCAATACACACAATGTCTTACCACTTGAAATAACCACACCCTTATGTCATGTATATGACATGTTCTACCCTAAGGGGTAGAAAATGGGCTAATTGTCTCATTATTATTGGGATGAGATGGACTATAGTTTAATGGGCCAACATATAGTAATTAGGGTAATACCATGTGCCTCAAATGCAATTAGCATATTAACCATCCCATTATGGTTATTAAAAGTACATTAGGCAATTCAATTGTGGTTAGACATATGGAATTAAATTGTGATTATATTAGTCCACTAATAATGTATTATTTCTAACATAACTGAGTCATTAGACTCATGTTTTACTATCTTATGGATGTCGAAGATAGTAAGAAAAGTATTTTATACTTGGGAGTATCAGGTACTAAACTTTGAAGTTCTATGTTAGTTATGCTTTAAGATTAAAGCTTATTTTAAATGGACCCCAAAATTTTTAAGTTACAATATTGTGATAACACTTAAGGATAAAGGAAATTTTTGTTAAAAAAATAAGTTGGGCCAATTTGTTGTCATCACGTAACACTTTTCTGGGTATAACTTTTGATATAAATATAAAATTGAAAGGATTCAATATGTTATGAAAAGAGAGGAGAATGGTGTACAATTCATAAAATATACTCAGGGATGGGCACCATAGTTAAAAAATGTACCTTGTTGGTCAATTAGTGTTAAGCGTCTAGAAACATTGGACAACTAGTGGCTCATAACTTTTTTAATTATTATGCTCAAAATTTGCTTTTTAAAATTAGTGTTGACAAAAAAATATTTTTCATTTTTACGAGAAATAAAACTTAAGAAGGGAAGGAATAAAAATGGGGAAGGTTCAAGAAGAGACTTGGAAGAGAAATGAAGGTGATTCTATTGGAATTCATTGGCATAACAAGATTTGGATAGTAGTTAAACAATTTCTAAGTATAAAAAAATGGGATTTAAGTCTCTTTTTGTACAAAAGCTAGTAGAATATGTTCATTTTAGCTTTATAGGTTTATTATTTTGTTAGTTAAACATATTGAATATTTATTAACTATTTACCTCTTTTAATTTTTATTTAGGTGGATTAGTGGATATAATTAAGTTTTCGTTAAAGTTTTATTCCCAAGGGCTAGGTTTATCTAAACTTTGTGTGTTTTACATGGATTGTGGACATATAGAGATTAATAGGCATGTTACTTATGATTTAGGGTGTCAATAAATACCTATAGCAACCTTCAAATTAAATTGTTAATTTATTTCTATAATGGGTGCCTGCCTTATATGCATGTTTAAAGTGTGGAATGACTAAATTTTGTTGTTTATGTTAGATAAGCCCTTAAAAGAAAGTTGTTGTGCATTTGTATAAGATGCACTGATGAATGCAATTGGTTCAAGTCTATTAGTCAGTGCTATATAGGGAGGGTACCATTTTTATGTATATATTGAATTTATTGCTTTCAAAGTGTATGTGTTAGTGTTATTTTTATGTACGATTAAAAATAAACTACAAGAGATCATAATTCTATAATAATTGTATATGAGGCTTTTTGTTGTTACCACTCTTTTATTGGCCATATTATTTATGAAATTAGACTAATTCATAAAGGCGTATCTAACTTAAGGACCTAGCTTGTAGGCAAAGTATTGGCACTACACTTTTAGTAGGGCACAAGTTTAATTATTATGTCTAACATTAAAATTAATAAAAATTCCATAACACTTTCAACCAGTATTTTGAAATCCGGACCGGTCATCAAATTGGAGGTCTTACTGGTCACCGGTTTGACCGGTTCAACCACCGGTCGAACCGGTGTGACGTCATAAGTATGCAATAATTATATTTAATTATATATAATATTAAAAAAATACAAAAATATATCAAAAAAAATTTGTTGAACCAGTGGTCGGACAGGTCGAACCGGGCCAGTTCGACCGATTAATTGACCAGTTTTGACCCATTCAAACTGGGTTAATTAAAAACTGATTTTTTAGGGTGAACCGGACCGGATAGCCGACTGGTCACCGATCGAACCGATCGGACCTGCCGGTCCAGTCCGATTTTTAAAACCATGCTTTCAACTATGTTCTTCCAGTACCCTCCCCTGCCTCCCTTTTTGGAAATCAGTTTTTGGTTGCTCATTTCCCGGTCTATCTTCTCATCTTCTCCTCCTCCTTTCTCCTCTTTAGGCTTCATCTTTCTTATTTTCTTTTTTAAATTGTGTATTTTACCCCCTACAAGCTTAATTGCATGCTCTCTAGATTCCCTTCTTTCTCCACATCATCCTCAGTTTTAGTTTTTCCTATTTCTTCATCATCGTCTATCATATTTGCTCCTCAAAATTTTGATTCTATTTGGATGTCCCAGCTTCTTCTTAACAGTCTCTTTAAGTTGATTCTCTCCCTTCTTCTCTTCTCTTCATCAACTTCTCTTGATTTTAGGTCATTAAAGATTATAACTTTTCTCAATTGATGAGATATCTCCATTAATCTTCCTTGAGGGTGTTCTGAAGTCATCCCTCTAGTTGAAGTTCTTAAATCAAGTGCCTCTATCTAGTCCTTTAATGTGGTTAGTTATTTTATAGATAAACGTCTAACCTTTCATGTAATTCAAGGGTGGGAAACTACAAATTGGAGTCAACTTAAATTGGAGAAAATGCTAATCAACAAAACAAATCTCTTCTTATTTAAATTTAATTGTACTACAAGTTTATTGACAATCGTTGATCCAAGTATACAAAATATGAGAGAAAAATCAATGCTTCTCCAAAAAAAAAACCTTAGAATATATTTGGATAAACTAAATTACAAGGTAAACCCTCTTTGGATGAACTTCTATAGTATCCGTTACTAGTCTACAGATTGATTGAACTACCTCTCCAGTGATATTGGAAATCGTTATATGTGGACAAAAATTTAGGCTTGTTAAAGAGAATTGGATGTGTTATACTATAAATTGAGGTTGATTTAGGAAAGGAACTTCCAGACACTATCAAAATTCTTAAATATGGTAATGAAGAAAATCTTATCCCTCAAGAAGTCTCTCTGAGCTATTAATAGAATCTTAACAACAAGAAGCAATCAAAACAGTGGAAATAACTAGTAAAATATTCATAATGAGGCATTATAAGGAAATAATGGTTTTAAGTCATGAACTTCCTCATGAGTTTTAAGATATTGTAACCTTGCATACTTAAAGCATTGATTGTTCACTATGTGAAAGATCCAGATCTTAATGCACCATAATAAGTTAATCAACCTAAAAGCATAAAGCTAACATGTTCATATGATAACATTCATCTTAAAGAGCCCACAACAAATTAAGGATTATGTGTCAGCGGATGTCTATACTTCTACAATTATCAAAAGAAAAGTTAGTAGAAAACAAAAAAAGGTTATAGTTAGCTCTCCTTCCCTATTTTTATAGTGTTGATCCTTAAGTAAGCTTTCAAAGAACTTTTGTAATCTAAAAAGCCTCATTTAGTATATCTCTTGAAAACAGTAAAAAAATCTCTTAAGATAAGTGATTGAATCTTCTTCTTTTTTTTGATAGTGTCTCCCCTGAATGATACTAGGTAACTTTAGCTCCCCAAGTTATTCTCATAAATAAAATAGTTTGATAAGCAGCCAAAAATACGTAATTTAAACTTATGTAATTGCATTTCTTACTCTAGCCTTTCTAATATTAATTATGAGGGATATCGACTTACTTGGAATAATAATTAAAAATGTAGAAGACTCCTCGAGAGAAAGATGGATAGAGCAATTGTAAACTCCCCATGGTAGAATGATCTTCTTCCTTGTAAGTGCAATTCAACAATTCCTTATCATCTGGACATAACATTATTGAAGTTTACTTAGAACTTCTTAAATGGACTAGGCACTAATAGTAATAGAACTTCTTAAAGGGACTAGGCATTAACCATTCAAATGCAACATATAAGTTCATAGTTGTAACTCATTCAAATATATAATGAAACTGAAAGCGATCAAAAGTGAGCTCAAGCTCTTAAACTGCACATTTATAAACAACATAGAGCCTACAATTTCAGATCAACAATGGAAATGAACATCGCTTAAGGGATGTTCCTTGCAAACATTGCTCAAGGGATGCTTCTTGCAAATTCTTTAGATGATTAACTCAAACTCTAAACAAATAGAAATTAAATAATATATCAAAGTTTTGAATGCCCATAATTCTCCCCTTATCAATTAGATTAGAGATTGAAACAGTAACACAAAATTCTTTCAGAGTTCTATTCTTATACAAAGAAATATCAAAAAGATTTGCTTATATAGAAACAACCTAAGGCATGTTATTATTTTTCTTAAAGGGATCAAACAATTAACATTTGGCTACGTCAAGAATTTTTTATAAATTGTAAGTACTACTTCAAATTCTTTAATGAATCGTGAATCCTTGATTCCTTACCTTGTTCTTAGGATCACTCGGACTACCTCACCATCTTTAGATTGGACATCAAATCAATTCTTTTCAAACTTGACACAAATAAGGTACCAAGATCGATGGTCTCAACACTTCTTCTAAAAATTATGGAACTTGATTATGGATATGGTTTTCTTCGACAATTTAGAGTATTTCTTAAAAGGTATAACGCTTTGTTAAATTATCAAGACATTTATCTAACTAGTCCCTAAAATACCAACTCCTATTAAGGTGCCCTTGTACAGGGAAGGAGCATTGGAGATGCATCTTACTTCCTCATGAACTAGTTAAAAATTATCACAAACTTCCTAACATTAAGGGTTACATGCTAAAAGTTGATTTTCAAAAAGCCTTTGATATAGTTAAATAGGACTTTCTCATCAAATCTCTAAAGGCTTTTGGCTTTTCTTTACTCTTTATCGAGTGATTGGCTCAATGCTTTATAATGACCTTCTTTAATATTTTGTGAATGGTGAGTGACACCTTTACCCATATATTCTAAATGACTTTAACAAGGAGATCTTCTCTCTTTCTATGATTTTGCGATTGTATTGAGGTACTCGCTTGCTTGATTTCTAGCAACATTGATAATAGCAATAATTTTAAGTACCACCACATATGTGATAAGTTGAAACTCTTAAATCTTTCTTTTTCCAGATTACTTACATCCCTTTAATAATGCCAATATTTTGATAAGGCTAGAAATTAATCCCAATTAAAACTGTCTTTCATATTATTTGGACATTCATAAACAACCTTGCGTCTAACTCATTGCACGCAGGTTACGATATTAAAGCCCCCAAAATTAATTTGGGATGCCTCTTTTGACATCCAGATCTACATACATGAATTACTTGCCTTTGTATGATCAATTGCAATGTAATCTTAATAATTGAAATAACAAAACATATCTTACGTAAGAAGACAATAATTAATTATATCATTTTAATTAGTCTACGTATTTATTGGAGTATTCATGTTTTTCTTTCTTTGAATATTGTTTAGATTAATAAAGATATTGCTCAAAAACTTCATATGGATAGGCAACAAAATTGATGCTATCAAAGTCAAGATGAAATGATGCGAGTTGTACTTGTCAAAAAGGGAGGAAGGACTTAGATTTAATTTGATCACAATGATGAAAAAGATTCTACTTGTCAAAATAATGTAAAAATTATTTATTAGTAAAAAATTACTTTAGGTACATTGGATTCACTTCAAATTCTTCAAACAAATGGTCAAATTTAGGGATAACAAAACTTAGCCTAGCCCGACCCAACAAATAATGACAAAAAGACTTCGTTTTGACTTTTAAAAATAATAGTCTAAGTCGGGCTGAACTTGTTTATTGCCATCTCTAGTAAAATTTAATAGATTAGGCTCGTTCTATTGCTATCTCTACTGACCCGACCTTAGCTATTGTCATCTCTAATCAATTTAATATATCCGACCCGGTCTATTGTCATTCATAGTCAAATTTAATAGACTTTAAAACAAGTACTAAACATCAAAGAAAAAATCAGGAGGGCAATTAGCAATGAAAAAAAGTCCTCCTAATATGATAATTGACATCTCTGAGACGTTTTAAATAGTTTCAGGACTATCAAATAAGTTACGAAATAAATTCTCTATGTCTCAACTGGGGATAGCTCTTAATCAGTCAAGAGCTCTCTCGAGCATAATAGCCAATTTATTTCATAATTATTTTTCTCTTTGTTTAAACTAATTTTTAGCTGTTCCGTACATGCAATTTGAAAAGAAAGAAATACAAGAATATTCAAGAAACAATTGAAATATTCCTTTGAACTAATTAGAGAGATCGTTGTTGTCAAGAGAACCTGATCAGTAATCAACTGGAACATTTAACGCTTGAGCTTTGATTCTTGTTTCTGTCCCTCGTTTCCGACTCTAGAGCATTCTGTAATTTCTGGCTTTTGGGTCTGGCCTCCAGGATGCCTAAGGTAGGCTGTCTCTTTTAATTATCATTCCATTTTAACTTACAGAAAAGGTTTAGCATTCTGTGCTCTTCCGGACATGGGGTGATATCGAATGGTAGACTTTGTTGGAAACCTTTTGCTGACAGGCGTCAACTCTTATGAATTTAATATATGTGGAGCTATTAATGAACGATTTTGATTACAACGATATGCTAAACTAAGTTCTCGTGTCAGAAGTTGCTTAGAGGGGACACACTGATGGAGCTTATTCAACGTCCACATCACAGGCTACAGCGGGAGGACTCTTTCGAGATAGCACAGATAGCACAGGCCGCTGGAGAAGGGGTTTTGCGCACAATATAGAGTTCTGTACACTAGTATGTGCCGAATTGTGGGGGGTATTTTCATGATTGCAACTTACATAGACACTAGGGTTTCGGAAGATCGAACTCGAAGTGGACTCTTAGCTAAGTTACTACTATCATCCTCCAAAGCATCACTAGGTCCATACCACACTCTACTATTGGGGACTCAACAACTCATTAATCGAGAGCGGAATGTGAAAACTAGGCATATATACCGTAAAACTAATCGAGCTGCGGATTGGCTAGTAAACCACGCCAAGAATCTCACACTTGGTATTCATTGGTATCAAAACCCGCCTGAGGGTTGCTCTTCTATCCTACTAGAAGATATATCAGGAGTCGTTTTTCCCCGAATTGCAGATTAATTTCAGACTTTCAGTATATCTCTCCTACTGAGTTTCTAAAACAACGATCACTAATAGCTTTATCCTACTGAGGGTTTCAGTATTCTATCCTACTGAATTTCAGTAGATAGGTGGGTATATCTACTGAGTTTCTACTGAGGAAAATCAAGGAACATTGAAACAATTACAATTACTTCCTGGGATTAGCTTTATTTTTCAGCTTGTACCCAGTCATGGTTAAACTTCTTTTGATCATTCCCACATATATTCATGGTTAAAATTATACCCACCTTTCAATACTCCTTATTCCATTACTAATACCCTAACTCTTGCATTAAAATACAAAAAACGGAATTCATGTATACTCAATGGGTGGCTAAGGAATGCTAATGATAATCAAAATAATCTTCAGACATACGCACATGCTAAAGGGCCTTATCTCGGTTGACAGAGACAAGATTACCTTTACCTCAGGGTCCGGAGTTCTAAACAAGTCCCTTCGATAATAAGCACATTCGTCGAACGTTCAAAACAATATTTGACATCCTGTTATTCCACATCAAATTAGAGCCATGTCAAAATGGGAATCTACAATCTAGAGAATTTTATTCTTTTCTGTGCCTCTAATCCTCATTTGGACATGTGGGAGCCAATTCTTGCAGCAGATTTCTAACCAAATGTGACTGCCATATACTTGTAGACATGAAGTAATGTTCTTACCGGTAACCGCAATAAATAAAAATTTTGCCTATTTGCTGTTTTTAGTTACCAGAAACACATATTCTACAACATGCTGTCCATTGATTTTAGCTTATGCTACGTTTCTTTTCTTCCCAGACCATCACTGACCTCACAAAGATTCACATTTTGCAACCATCTATAGCATACATAAGCATTTCATTGTTCATACACAAAGCTGTACGTAGATAATAACATGATGTTCCGTCAAACACGAGACCCCCTTTAATATACAAGTTCAAGACAAATAATCTGCCAACAATTACCGGGTAATCACAGTTTATAAGAATAGCACCAAATTTTGTAGTTTAATCGAGATGTATTCTTTTGGAACCTATGAAAAAAATAAATATCAAGTAGACAACCAAACCTTGTGATTCAGTTGAGAGTTCAGACATATACTACCCCAATTGGATCCCATGTACTGAAAGATAAAAAGATAAATGGTTTGATCCTTGCTGTTTTGTCACAGATAGCCAATTTTGATGTGTCATACAACTGTTGGCCAAATGGAGCAAAATTACATGCTTGTCAAGTGCTTCAAGAGCCACTGCACACTGCCTTAATTTCTTGTTCAGAAAAAAAGAAATGAGCACGACTATCTTGAAACCAGAAGACTTTAATCTGCCAAAGAGTCTAAACATTCTGTCAGATATGCAAAAAATGTTCCAAATATTTTGTGTAACATTCAACGAGAGTAGTTGATGCATGGTCTTCCATTTGCATAAACCAACGTTCCAAAAAGAACGCTCTGAAAAGAATAACAAGTTCTTCAATTCTTTTTTTCTTTTTATTCTATTTGTTATTTTCATTTAAAAATAAAAAATGTTACACAGCATAGAAAGAACCTTTCCACACAATTACCTGTACTGTCAATGTAATTTACAGCATGTACACGTTATGTTAGAAGAGATGCCAAGCATATCACTGGTAGTGGTATGATCTGCCATAATTTTGTCACTTACTATATTGACCAGTCAGTAGCAAACACATTGTTGAAAGGCAATCACCTCAACCATTATCAATTAGGCATCTAAACCTCCTTCAAGCAGGCTTCCATGTCGTCTGCACAATAAACAGTATAGGGGAAGTAAAAAAGGATATCACAGGAAGAAAATTGGAATACATCAACCTTCAAGTCAAAACAAGAAAGATAAGTCATACAATAGTCGCATCGAGACAAAAACAAATCAATATGCTTGCTTGCTGATAAATATTAGTGAGATTAACAAGTTCTGTAATTTGGTTCATAATTCACTTAAAAATTTTAGATAAATGATGCATGCAATGAAATGAATGATCAAAAAATGACATGAGAATAACATTTCAGACATGCCAGAGTCATGTATATAAATCACACAGATAACTACCAATAAAATAGAACTTTGAATTTAATTTTTGGAAGTCATGCAAAGTTGTCAGATCTTCCATATAAACTTTTCTAAAGTTGGTGCACCAAACTCACACCAAAAACTGCTCTAATGTACTCCACATGCTGCAACTTAACTTCTGTTAGACCCTTTCCATACAAGTCTTCTTATTATTGGAAAAGAATGAAGAGCAGCCAAACGTACTATGTTCTCATAGGAAGAATGGAGTTCCTGAAATAGTTAAATTACAGTCCAACTTTTCCTACAATAAAAAAAAAAGAAGCGCTTTCATAATACTTTCAAATTGTACCTTCCTCAGAGAAAGCAAAAACACCTCCAAGCATGTCATCATTGTCACCATCTTCCTCTGATTTATCAACATCACAAGGGCTACCTTCTGCTGATTCATGACTTTTGCTCAAGGCAAATGGTTTACAACAACTCTTTTGGAAATACTGTTCAAAATCAGTTGACTCGTTTACTGGCCCCTCATCTATAATGTTCATACTCATATCAGAGCAATTGGAACTTGCATTTGATGCTTCACTAGTCACCCCACTGTCTAACAAGAGAACTTCTTCACTTGTTCTTCCGGCAAAATGTGCATCATTGGTTAAAGATCTTGTGTTACTGTTCAAGAAATTGCTATCCTCAATAGGAGAAGCGTCCATGTGAGATTGTTTAAAAGAAATAGGACCAACATGGTTGTTGGCAGAGCTCTGATTCAAAATGGGCAATGTCAAGATGGAACTTGCTCCTTCTTCCCCAAAATTATGATTACTAGATTGGATAAAGGGTTGACAGAACTCTAGTTGCAATCCTGTAAAAAAGCCAAGAGAAATATGACTTGAGTAAATTTGAAAAACGGATCATAGTACCAATGTTGATTTCACTACCTGTGCTTGCAATAGAACGCTGAGAGATCAGTTTGGCGTCAGAAATAGCTGCACTTTCTGACTTCTTAACTCCAAGAGACCCAGAAGATGACCTTGAATTTCTCTCCCCAGTAATGCTCCTGTATAAACAAAAATAAGTTCATGTTTCATGAGATCTGCAGGATATTCAGTCATATCCATTTGAGCAAGCAATTTGTTTAATAACCAGGAACATAAAATCAAATACCAAATAAACAAATAAACAAATTCTAAAAATGTTCTATACTATGCTACTCATTTCCAGAAATATCCCAATATCTTTCAGACCTTCTGCAGGATTAACAAGAAAGTGATGTTTGAAGATATCTACTTTCAAACAATTGCTTACATGGCCAGTAAGATCATATAATGTGAAAGTACCTATCAGTCCAATTGGAAGGAGCTCTATGAGAACGGTCAAAAACTGGTAATAAATCCTTCCTCCTAATTTCAATCTCTTGAACATGAACCTTCTCTATTTCAATCTCTCCACCAGAAAGATCTTCAGTAACAGTCCGATTACTAGCCCCAGAAGGATTCATCTCATAAAAGTACATCTACATAGAAAGTTACCAACATAAGCAAGATTGACACAAGACGAAGAGAAGTATCATGCAACTGTATCATCACACATACCTTTTGTTTCTGCCAAATTGGCATCCTCCAGGAACTCATCCGCACTTCTGCATTGGAGAGATAAAAGTGAGATGGTTCACTGGACTTTAACAACTTCACTTGTTGAATATCACTATCTTCACAGTCAGATGTGAACATTGCTGTGTCAAAACTTTCCTGTCTACCAAGAGTAACCCCAGAAATGCATTCTTCCCTTTCTGGCCAATGCTCCCTTCGGCAGACATCCCACCATTGAACATATTCAACCTTCACTCGTAACTCCTCATCTTGTCTGTGAATAGATGAGCCTGGCCCAATTGCCGAAGCACCTTCACTAGAGTCAACCCCCGATGATGACATCAATTTGTATTGAACAACATGACCAGAAGGAGAGTAAACCAAGAGGTGCTCCAAAGAATTAATTCTTTTCGAATGAGTAGGATTCAAATCATGAAAAATAGCAGCCATAGCCCCAGATGGAACTGAAAGTTTTCCAGCTGCAGACGATGCAGCATTGCTAACAGTGTTGAGCCAACCAGAGTTATTATTTTTTATTCTGCTCACCACAGAAAGGGTGACAGGTGAAGGAGGTGATGAAGAAAGAGATTGTTGGTTTGCCAGGAATGATGGAGTAGACCACCATGGTAAAGATAAAACTGGTGCAAAGATTGGCCCATCTGCATGGGAATTCTGTATTTGAAGAATGTTCCCACCTCCAAAGGGGGATAGGACAAAAATATGACAAGTACCCCTGGATGAAACAATGGCAATCCACTGACTATAATGACTGAAGCAAATGTCTTGTATCACCTGCAACAAACAGAGATAATAAACTATTTTCATAAACATGAGAAAAAAATTAATCCTAAAAAGAGGGGAAATACATACAGCTGATGTAATTCCACGATGGAGCTTGTACAGGTGCACATGAGAGGCATTCCAATCATAACTCTCATTTCCCGATCCACTTGGGCATTTTGACGACATAATCCGAAAGATATTTATATTGTGGCCATGAATTGAAGCGGTAACCAGAAGAGTACCACTTGGATCAAAACATAGAGCAGAAATTGGACTACTATGAGCTCTAAATTGTGATACAACAGCTCTGGAAACAAAATCTTTCACAACAACCTGCAGCAGGTAAGATGCAAAATATTCCTGAACTTAACCATGACTAAAGGGAATTAGATGATATATATTGTAGCTGGGCTAAAGCCACAAGAATCTGAAAAAAATTGCTCAGGAGACAAGTTTAACTAAAAATTTAATGAAGAAGAGCCTGATTATCCCCAAAACACAATGTGAGTTTTACTATTTTGACTTGCTCCCCCACTGTTGTGATCAAATGAGAACAGATAAAAATGTGTAAAATAAGCCAGCATGAGTGATTAAATTCCATTTTATTGCCATGCAAACTTTAAGCTACAACTAAAAGTCTAGTTTGCATGTTTTTCAAACCAACCATTCCAGCAGTATCCAATTCAGTTGAATGTGTTGCACTCCTACCAACTTTCCAGCTTGGACTCAAAGATGTAGGAGAACCAAAATCATCAGGCATTAAATCTTGATAGTATCTAGACAAAGTCTTGAACCCCATGTCTCCCAAGTTGATCAACCCAGTAGCTAACTGCTTACTGGATCCCATGGCATATCGAGCCATCAGGTTCCCACTGCCTGGTGGAGTTGATGGACTGACACCAAGAGGAGTAAGATTTTGAGGACTTAAGCGCCCTTTATTCGGAACTATCGGATTGTCTGAAGCATAAGCCAGCCATCTGGGGCCCACAGCCATTGGACCATAGCCCAAGTTGACCCCAACCATTCCTTGACTTCCCAACTGAGGGACAGGATAAGTGAGAACACTTAACTTATGCTCCAGGGTCAAGGCATCAAAACAATATATCTGCCGGAAAAATCAGAGGACACCAGACAAGTTTAGAAAGCATAAATTTTGAAATAACACCTTCTATATATATGGATGATGTTGCAGATATAAAAACTGAGATTGCTTTACCTGTGTTGCAAGACCGATGGCCACTATTTGTGGACTGCATCTTACCATGTACACAGGTGAACGGAATCTAAGGACATGAACATAATTGTGAGATCTTAGTGAGTAAAATCTAACAACAGTAGGGGTGATCGCAAGAATTCCTGCTTGAGATTCATTATAGCTATCTCTAGGGAAACCATCTTTCCCACCAAATGTTGGACTTGTCCTCTGCGGTTCATCAGAAGCAACAACTACAAGAATAGGATGTGATGCTCTGAACCCTTCACAACCCTCACACTTTGCAGGGAGAGGCTGCATCTGTAAGAATGTAACTGGATCATCACGCCTCGAAACAAGCTCAGTAACATTAGAGGCATCTTGGACGTCAATAACTTGAAAGCCATTGGAGTAACCAAGCAAGAGAACATGTCTGAAGGATGAAGGAAGAAGCTCTAGTTTGTCAAAGGAAGCCCACAGTAGCTGCTCCATCAAAACAACATATGTTAAGCTTACAGGACGGAAACCAAAGCAGCAAAATAAAGATGCCTCCTAAAATGAATCCTAATAGACTCATCATAAATAATTCTAAGGAATAAAAACAATTGCGGACACCTTCAAATGTTCATCGGAAGTAGATCTTCCACATCAGCTCCACGATGGATGCTCCAATAGTTAGCACAAACAAATTTTGGATGACTGTAAGAACTAAAATGGTGGTGCAACCTTACTGGTACCTCTCAAATTTGAAAAAGAGCAATAAAATAAAGCCAAAAATCATGTTCTTGGTTAACAAAGAATGGAATTATAATCCCGCACTTATAGCAAATTAACAATGCCAAGATACTAACCAACCTGTTGCCTAAGTAGTTTTCCGCTTTCAATCAAATAAGCAAGATTAAGCATCTAAATTCAAAAACTCTCCCTTTCAGTTTCAATCGTGTCATTAACTAACCCAAACTAGAAAACAAAAAGAAGTCCAGAATTCAGAAAATGAAGCTAAATTATTGACAATAACAAGTACCTTAATGCCCCAACTTGAAATGATGCCACCTAAATTTTAACTTCCTCAGCAACTGACCAGAATTACAAACTAAAAGAGAAACACAAAAATTCTAAAATATCCAAACAAAAACTTCAACTGAAAATAAAAATTAAGAGAGCTCTAACCTGGTCTTTGTGGTCGAAGTTGTCGCCAGAGATGGAGGCAGCAACAGAAGATGTGGCGGAGCGTACACCGAAGGAGGCGGTTTTAATACAAGAGGAAATGAATTTCAAAGAATTTGGAACAAGACCATTAGCGTTGCTCTTTCCGTTTATGTTGTTACTATTATTGTTGCCGCTACTCTTCATAATCAATCAAATGAATTTAAAAAAATAAGCAAGGACGGCAGTGACAAGAGAAACTTTACGAGTGCCGACCACCAGCGATCGCCGATATCATGAAGAATACAGATGTTTATGATAAGTTAGCCGGCAAGTTTCCGGTGAGAAATGTTTTGAGGAAAGACGGTTCTTTGCTTTTGTATTGTGTTTTCGTGTAGAGGAAAATGAGTGAATGAGATGAGGGAAAAAAGAAGTGTTTGAAATCAGTTAAAACCTGATCACATGGAAATTCAAAATTGCACGAGTGAGTTGAGTTGTCCTTTCGTAGAACGGAATTGCCATATATATATATATATGTGCTAGATGAATTGATTAAGCTAACAAGGCCTAGTTAATTTTGGAATCTTGAAAGACCCTGAAGCCAACCCCGTTCAAAGTATAGATCCATTCGTCAAATAGTAACTAAATTTGTTGGGTTCAAGTACAGGTTCAGATCACTTGTATGAATCTGCATATATTCATCAAATAATTAAATATACATCCCTATATTTACTAACTTATAGGGATCCATGTCATTTAATCTCAGAGTAACTAAAACGACACCAAGAGTAATTGTAATTTATTAGAAATTAAGAGGCACCCAACAATTCAAGGGGCTTAACATTATGCAGCCGTTTAAAATTTAGAGTCAGAGCTTTGCCTCACGCAAGGGACCTACTCAGCTCGAGCGGAGATTAATCTGGGTGTGACTGGCTTAAAGGTACTTTCTCATAGTTAAGACCCGCCTAGAACACCTCGTGAAAAACAAAACAATGGGCTTCAATTGGTCACGTTAGACAACTAAATAAGAGAATGCCTTCAATTAAGTGCGTGTTTAGATGAATTTTTGGAAAATAAATAAGCACCTTTTTCTTAACGTGAAAGTTATTTTTTTAAAAATAAGAGTTTAACTGTAAAATAAAAAATAAATAAGTACTTTTTTTAATACAAAAGTTTTTTTAAAAAATGAGTGTTTAGCTGTAAAATAAAAAAGTACTTTTTTAGTAGATATAACTTTTTTGGCAGCTAAAATACAACTTTTTAAGAAGCTCAAATTTGGAGCTTCTCAAAAAAATTATTTTTTTTATGTAAATTTTTCAGATCAATTAATGAGCATATTTTTTAATCTCTTTTGTCCTTATTTTTTATACATAATTTTCACAATACTCACAAACACATTTTCACACTTATTTTGAAATTTATATAATATTATTTGACTTTTTTATGTTTAATATTAGTTTGACTTATATTATAACTCATATAAAAAACTTAATTAGATATATTTTTATTTATATTTCATATGATTTAAAATTATATAATAATTAATTATTGTACTTTACATGTTTAATATATTTTAAGTAATATTTATATGCATAAATAATTTTAGTTAAAATTAAAATTAATTTTTATTTTTATATTGTCAAATAGTCTATTGTATAAAGCTCTTTCAAAAAACTTCTTTTTTAAATAACACAAACAATTAACTGATTTAAAAAAAAGCTCTTCTCAACAAAATTTTAATATCAAAAACTCATCCACACAAACATTAAGATACCACAACAGTAGACAAGCCATAAAATCTCTGTTTTAAAAATCGGACCGGACCAGCCGGTTTGATCGGTGACCGATTGGCTATCCAGTCCGATTCACTCTTAAAAATCGGTTCTCAATTGAACCAGTAAGAATCGATCAAAACCGGTCAAACCGGTCCGACCACTGGTTCAATAATTTTTTTTTATTTTTTAGTATATTTTTGTATTTTTAAAATATTTTTAATATTATATATAATTAAATATAATTATTGTATAATTATGACGAAACCGATTGAACCGGTCAAACCGGTGAGCAGTAAAGCTTTCGGTTCGATACTCGGTCCGAGTTTCAAAACATTGCATAAAACCATTGATGTTTTCAAAAAACATATTAATTAACCCAGAAATTTTAATCGAAATTGAGTTGTACCAAAAGTTCAAACTTACCATACATACATCAACTACTTCCTTGCCTATGCACTCTTGGAAGCATAAACTTGGTGCTTTTGGCACACAAGAAAACTGACTCGCTTGGCACCGTTTTACATGGAATTTGAAGTTTATATTTCTTTAAACCGCAAGCCTACAGGAAGCCATTGAAACTACTGTACTTTCTTTAAGCCACTTTCAGGTTTCCAAAGCAATCTCCTTCAATCGATTGATATCATTTAGGTACCTAGTTGAGTTGTACTCTTGCACGTCCAAGAGCTCTTCTGAGTAAGTTCTTTGAAAGGCCCGCCTTTCACATTCTTTTGCACACTCAGCAGCATACTCATCACCTCTTAGCAGTATCACCACCTGCAAAATACCATCTTTTAAACTTCCCATTCTGTGTCTGCATCTTAGCATCTCTTCCATGTCTGAATATAGCTATTACACTAAGTGCACTGGTAAATTATCTAAGGAACAACAGCGAATAATCTCCTCATCAGCTAAAAGAAGAGGTCAAAAGGATTAATATGTTGAAGAGCATAATCCACTCCCCACCAAAAAAAAGGAAGAAGAAGCAGACTCATTTAGGAGCAAGCAAGCTCTGGCTCGCTCTAATGCTAAATGCAGTGAACGAAATTAGATGAGAAAATTAAGGTATTTTCTCATATTGTACGATCGTTTGTTGAATATAGTTGGTAGAGAAACATAGCCTGTAAGTAAAATTTTACACTAAATTATGGTTCTGAATCCTTTCAGAAAACGAACCCTCTAATCATTATCCTATCTCAGCATATCACAATGCCATAAAATGATTACCTTACAGGAATAATATCAAAACGGACATGGCCATATTAACTATACCAATTTCTATCTACTACCATCCTTTCCTTAGGGTTCCCATCATGTCTTGAAATAGACTTGAATGTAGCATTTGTTTACTGGTGAGTAGTAAAGTTGTAGGTAATGTCATCTGCTCACCTGATTCATTCGAGGACGTAAGATGGGTGACTGTTGAACACACAATGACGCTGTCAAAACCACTCGATCAATTTCTTCAGGATCATAGTTATCACCAAGAGAAGGATCGACGAGCTCTTCAATATTATTGTCATCAAGAAAAGGCTTAGCCTGAAAATGAGAAACAGAAGATAATAAAGATTAAATTCATGGTCAAGGCTAGCTATTGGCATAGCCTTCATGATGACACATTGAATGTGTGAAAAAGTGAAGTTACCCATATCACCACACTTTGATGCAAGTGATCCACAGCTGGATGTCCAGTTATGAGTTCCAAAAGTATAACTCCAAATGAATATACGTCTGTTTTCTCATCAACTATTCCATGCATGAAGTATTCGGGTGCAAAATAGCTGCAAATGTAAAAACCATCTAAAAGTTCAAGTCATGAGCTACATTTTAACTTTAAGCTGACAAGTTTGAAGACTACAAACCCAAATGTCCCCTCAAATTTTGATACATTGTGGTGTGTCCACTGTCTAGGAAGCCATTTTGCAAGCCCAAAATCACAAATCTGAATGTAATTACAAGTGAATCAATGACTGGAAGTCTCCTTAAACGTACATAAGCCATCTAATGGTCAATAGCACGAGGAATGGATTGCTACTAGAATTTAAGTCCAAGTACAGAAACTCATAAACGTGAACAATTCGAACAAGTTGCTTTCATACAAATCGATACAAACAGGCAGTAGAGAAGGAAAACAGGTCAACAAGTGATACAATTCAATGTTCAAACCAGGTAATTGACGCATAATTTTGAATTTCACTTAAAAATCGAAGGAGAAAGATAATGTAAGGAGCACACGTCAAGTTTTTAATAATTAATAATCTTAACAAAAAGAACAAAACTAGCATTTGTTACAACTAAAGATTGTGAAGCGTCACAAAGCCAAGTGTTTTCTGCTCTGTCCTTGGGACTGTACCTATCACAAGGCTTATACTGTGGCTCCAGACTCCGTCACACAATGACTAAAACCACAACTAAGATCCATATAGTTCCATCGCCATTCATAACTTCCTGAAGTAATTTCCCATACAGTAGGCTATTTTTCTCGATTTTCACTCTTAGCAACTCAATAGTCAAGTAATAAACATGACAAATCTTTCACGTCAAAGACGTACAAGAATACACTCCACATCAACCAATTTTTTCACCTTTTTTCCTTCCCTGATGAAACACATGTAATCAGTTATTTAACTTTTTAATATTCTGAATACTACTTCCATGTGGAGGAAATTTATGTATATGCTACCATACACTGCAACTGTTTATGGACTTTAAACTTCATAATTTCAAAGCCTAAATGACAAAATGGTCACATCATAATATCAATTGCCTATCCATGACATAATCAGGTCCATCTATTAGAGAAATTGATGCTTCTAGTAATTTGAAACTATACTCAAACAAAGTTCATAAAGTGGCATATTCAAGGAATAGGAAAGTCAAACATCATAGTTATATTGTTTCTTGCATGAGCCAAGCAGCAAGATGACTGGTTGCTTTATGACATGTTAGTTGTACCAAAATATGAGGGGTTATAAATTTTCCTAATAATTATGGAGAACAGAAGTTTCACATGTCAAGTTCACAATGAAATAACTGGACATCAGAGCTTGCATACTTAGAATTTGCGCAAAAGCTACAGAAGAAAAGTTTTCCACTATTGTTTATGCTTTTAATGTGTAATATTCCCTGAGTACAAGTTGAAAGATACCTGAGGCTCAAAATCCTCTGTTAATAGAATATTATCAGCCTTCATATCTCTATGAATGATTCGCTTTGCACAATGCTCATGAAGATATAGAAGTCCATCGGCTATCCCCAGTGCAATTTTATACCTCTTACTCCAACCAAGTTGGATTTCTGAACCTAACAATGTTATTCACAACAAAACCAAGTCACTGCCAAATTAAATAATATTCATATTTCAAGTTGAAAACAAGACAAACCAGGAACAAACCATGAAGAACAGTTCTTAGATTCCCAAGTGGAGACAACTCAAAAATAAGGTACATCCCTCCATCAACACAGAACCCAAGCAGCTTAGCTGTATTAGGATGATCAACATGAGCCATGATGCCCAACTCAGATAGAAAGCCTGCTGTCATTTCATCTGCAGCACCTTTTGTCAATCGCTTAATTGCTACCAGCTTTCCACCTCCCAAGTGACCCTTGTAAACCTCAGCACAACCACCCTTTCCAATTATATTTTCTGCAAGTAAATCAATCAATGAACGAAGCACCGTATTAATCAATAATCAATCATCCACAAGAAGAGTGATTGCAGCATCAGAGTACAAATACACAAATTCTAGAATAGTAGAGATGAGTTTTAAGACAATTGACACACCATGGCTGAATTTGTTGGTTGCAACTTCAAGCTCAGCGAAGGAGAAACTTTCCAATGAAGACTTGAATTGGAAAAATTCTCTCAGTACTGGATTTTCCCTTGTGCTACTGCTTTTTCGCTTTGACATGCTTGGCATAGGGAGAGGAGCAAAGGAGGCTAATCGTTTTATTGATTTCCTTTTCCATAATTTAAAGAATTTAGTCCAATTAGAATGTGTGCTTGAATTTGAATGATGAACTGATTCTTTGATGTTGTTCTCAGGTGAAACTGAGTCGGATCCCGGGTTTTTTAGGCAGGCTTCTATAACTCCCCTGGGAGATGATCCATCTTGTTTCTCCTTCTCTAAATCCAAATTTCTCAGATCTACAAAACATTTTACAACAAATTAATCTAAATCCATGCATGCATACACATCACATTAATGTCTTATATAAAGATCAACATCAACATGAATACCATAGGCAGAAGCAGAGGAAGAAAACTTCAGACATTGTTTCTTCTGCTTGATTGAAACTTTTGCTTCTTGTTTTCCCTCGGACAGTAAGTTGTCATCATCCCTGGATCAGAGAACAGTTTGCATAAATATGGAAGTGCGTGGAGTATTGATGCGTATTTTATGATCAGAAATCAGTGTGTGTGAGTCGAAGTCTGATTCAAGATTATTTTGGCATATATATAGGCCCTGTTTGGCAAATAGCGAATTACTGTTAGCTAATTTATCAACGGTTAGCTGTCAGCTTATTATATCAGCTGATTTGATCAGTGAATAACATCAATTATTTATTAAAGATGTTTGGTAAAATTAACTATTTAATATTAACAGTTGAAGTGTAACATGACTCATGAGGACATGATTTAAAAAAATTATAAGGACATGAATATTATATTTCTTAGTATTTCGTTGAATATTCTTATAAGAATTTAGATTTAGGTATTTAATTTTACAAAAATTAAGTTTATAACTTTAATAAATAATAATAATAATAATTCAACATTAAATTCTCTATTAATATGAATGATACAGCGAGCTACATCATATTAGTATTTTTTATATAATATGTATGAATTTTATTATTTAATAAATTAAAAATATCTATAATTATAGCATAAAACACATATGATATATAGTAGTTATATACTAAAAATATTAATTTGATGTGACTCTTTATGTTCAAAACTTAATATTATGGTTTTTTTAAATATAAACTAATATTATAAAAATAAATAAAAATTAAAAAGTTTAATTAACCCCTTTATTATATTTTTCCATACTCTGCAACATAATTTTACGATTAAAAAAAAGCCAACTTATAAGCTGTTTGCCAAATACCAAAATTTTCTGAGACAAACAAAGGTTTCTATTCCCACTGTAAGGCCGTTAGTCTGCTGGCTAAACCACTAGCTAGTGCTCCTAATTCCAGAGAATTCACTGTCCCGTATGTAAAAATGGTTCCAACTGAGTTTTCTTGGAATTTGGAACAGCATAAGCGATCTCACCCTCTAAGCTACTCAACAGCCGCACTATTATCCATCAGAGATAACATAGTCAAATTACCCTATCAACAAAAGGAATTGCCATATCTAGAAGAAAATGATAAGTCAAAATTTGAATTAAAGATGAGAAGTAAAAAAGTTTAGAGCCAGAAAAGGAATGGTCTCAAAGCCTCAAAAATTCTCGTCTTCAAACAGCACCAAACTTCATGATCAGAATAAACTAGACAAATAATGAGACGTCAAAAGATGGCAACTTTATACTTATCAAATGACGTACAAAATCTGAAAGCTTTGCTGACAAACGGGTTGGACAATGGGAGAAGGCCAGAAAAAGAAAAGAAAACGAAGACAATCCCACAAGAAAATGCCTGAAAAAGATAAAAAAAATATAATGGAGAAGGAAAAGAAAGAATTTTTATCATTTGTATCGGGGACATCCTACCAAAATTGTACTCACAAAAGAAAAAAAAATTTACCGAAGAGAGAACAAATGCGAGAAACTAACAATCAATCAACATTTATATGCACAATTTCAATTTAACCAAAATGGCCACACAAATGTAAACACAACGAAAGGAAAAAGATGGAATGAAAGAGATGAATGAACATGCATCAAAACCTAAATGAAAAGGTAAAAATGAAAAATGAAAGGCGAAGCCTCTTGTGTTGAAGAAAGAAACTAAGATATACCCAAATGAGAAAGCATGAAGGAGAACACATTCATACCATGGAGTAGAAGCTTTACTAGTCTCCATGAACGGACCAGCACCTACAAGCTTGAAGAAGAGAACAGAACCCGGAAAGAAGACAAACAAAGAGATAGAACAACCATAAGAGAGGGAAGGAGAGAAACAGTGTCTTTAGTACGAAAGACGAACAAATGAAGAAAAAACGAGAAGGAAAGAAAATCTAAAGCTATAAATGGTCAGAGAAACTAATTACTGTTTCTGTGTTTGTCTCAAAGCCATTTGTACGGAGGCTTTCGGCTTTGTGTTTTGTGTTTCTCTTTCATACATAGGTCCGTGAAAGACGCCGGTAAGGTGGACTGCAGTTCTGACAAGTGTTGAATGCTCCACAGACCACAGCGTCTTCTCTCGAGGCCTTAAAGGGCCTGTTCCAGTTAATCATTTATAATTAGAACAGGTTAATCCAACCCCGCTTTAAAAGCTCAAATCCTACTCTCACACATATATAGATAGAAGGCAACAGATATTCTGTTCCCTGTTCCCTCTGAAAGAGAGAGGAGGGAACTCGCTGGCGGGCTTGAGATCCTCTGTACCGGCTTTTTGTGCCATTTATGTGCCACCCTCTCCCATCCACAGATTTCACAATAAATAAGTGGGACAATGTGAAATAAGTGGATGGGAGAAGTTGGCACAGAAATGACACAGAGTAGGTCGAACGTCGCCCGTTTTAATTCAAAGCAATGTTTTAAAACCGGAATCGGACAAACAATTAATTCAAAAGGTTAATAATTTAATTGAAATACAAATCTAATCATATTAGTGAGTAATTAATATATAAATATATATATATATAATAACTTTTAAACATATTATTTAATTATTTATCTAATTATAAATTTAACATAAACTTTTAAATTTCAAAAAATACAAATTTTTTGTTAAGTTTACTGACACAACACAAAATAACGTAACAAAGCTCGCTACTCATATTTCATCGAAAAGATTTCTTAAAAAGATTTTTTTTAAAAAATCATTAATCATAATATTCATTCAAGTTAAAATCATCAAAATTAAGGCATTTTAAATAGATCGACCGATTCTTTCTTTCACCGGTTCAGCAGTTTTTACCGGTCTGACAATAAAATAAACGGGTCAATCATTCACAAAAAATAAAGGCTAAATTAGATCGTCTCATGCTCCGGATCATCGATTCTTCAATCTGACTGATTAGTTCAGTCTGATTTTTAAAAAACTGATTCAAAGTATACCATTGAAACAACGAAAATAACAATAATAATAATTTAGCTAAAATTTAGTTCGTGCTTAGAAAAATTTAGAAACACATACTCCTACTCCTAAATTAAAAAAAACTGTTTTTAATAATCTCGCGTAAAATTATATATACATACTAAAATAATTAATAACAAATAAATAAAAATGTAGAAATAAAAATAATATATATAAGTAATAAAATCAATATTACTACAGCTATAAATCAAAATTAAAAAAGAATAAAAATAAAACAAGTAAATAGTATATAAACAAAGAAAAGGAAAGAAGCGAGTAAATTAATTAATTAAATAGCTCGTTACAAAATAGGAAAATGTTTAGGTTAAATGTTTAAGGTAAATATAAAATATAAGCCTTAAAATTTTATTTTTATTAAAATTAAAAGTCAATCAAATTATCATTAATTACTTTTATAAAATTATAAATAAAAATGATAAATTAATTTACTATAATGTTAAATTAAATATATTAATAATTATTGTAAAATAATATATTAGAAATAATTGATAAAATCAATTAACGTTTCATATTAAAAATTTGTTTATAGTTTTATATATATATCACTCTTATAATTTGTTTTTTCCAAATCCTTGTGCGATGTAATTGTCTATTGAAGTATTACGTGCGCGAAAATATTAAGTAAGGAGAACTGATTCCAAATTTTCATAGAATATAAGGCATTTGTACAAAACTTTTCAAACATATGAAATTTTTGTAAAATTGCATAGAAGGTTATTATCTATTATCATAAATTTACTAAAACAATTTTTATATTTTTTGACATTTTTCATTAAATTATTTAATGCTTATTATTAAAATAATTATCAATTTTGTTATTTTTAAATGTTAAAAATTTTAAAATAAAATAAACAACATATTTATCTTTGATTTATTAAATATTATAAATTTTATTATTATTTATCATAAATTAAATTGTATTTGTCTAACCAATAATGAAATAGTAATAATAGAAATTTATTAAAAAAATAAAATTTCATTTTATGACTTTTATAAATTATAAAAACAAATAAAATTTAACGAAGTATTCAATCAAATAATTTTTTAATGAATTTAAAAATGAAAAGTAGGAAAGTTTATGAATTATGTGACATGTGATTTGAATGCAAATGGAGTAAAAGAATTGGACAGGGAATACTAGCTGGTAAATATGTTTCGATTGTCCCCTTACAATCGGACTACAACAACATATGTAATTGCTGCAAACTAATTCCTATATTTAGAGTGGTTGTCCAAATAACTCATTTATGCATAACAAAAAACCGTAACACCTGGTCACAACATTGCACTAGATCAAAAATTTTTCAAACATTACGTTAGGAAAAAATGTGCTTCGAAAATTGATTTTGAGAAGGGATACGATACAACGGATTGGATCGTCATACTTAGCACACTTAACACGAGAATTTCCTTGCTTGGGTTGAAAAATGTAGCTAGGAGGTTCGCCATCTATCAATACATTATATAAGACGGTTGAAGCTAGGAGGTTCGCCATCTATCAATACATTATATAAGACGGTTGAATTTCAACCGTCTTATA
>JANKOE010000204.1:22482432-22500655 GCA_026284465.1 Erythroxylum citrifolium
CTAGAGGCCGCTTATGACTTATGGGCTTTGAAGTGTGATCAAGCCCATTGCCAACATCAAATGAGCCTACAGGGTCGTACACAAAGAGTGATGTGATCTGGGCTTATCCTCTTAGGCCTAATCTATTAGGCATTGAATAAATATATGTGGATATATTTATTTGGCTGGAATGAATTAAGTTGTCAGGCCTTCATTATATGAGATATAATGGGACGAAACTTATTGCGCCTTTAATGGGATTAGGGTTTCTCTGTAAATAGAGAAACTTAGGTCTCATTAAGTGAAAGACTATTTATTCACGAAACCCTAGCCACCATCTGAGAGGAGAAACTTAGGTCTCATTAGGTCTCATTAAGTGCAACTCACATTTGTACTAATGTGCTGAGTCTAAAAAGGACTAAAAGATTGTGAAGTGAATCACACGTTAATACAATGATAGTCAACTACACAAGAAGGGGGGTTGAATTGTGTAATCTTTTTCGTTAATCCCTTCTTTAGAATAAAAACTTGTTCAATTCAGAATTACGATAACTTTCGTTCGTAAATGATTCTCTAAAAACTTGCGTATGTATGAAATTAAAAATCACAATAATGTAATAGAGAGGGTTGAGAGAATTTGACACAATAATTTTTATACTGGTTCACCCCAAACCATGGGCTACGTCCAGTCCTCAGATATCCTTATGACATTTCACTATATCTCGAACGTTTACAAGTATTCTTTCAGCCGAGCCTCTTCAGGTCTCTTTACAACCAGTATTCTTTTACACTTAGCCTCCTCAGGCTATCTGTAGAACTTTCAAACTTGAAAGAAGTATAGAGCTTGTTATAGAGAATATTGCTCTAACAATGATCGCACAGTACGACAGAACTCAAAATTCTAAGTCAAAAGATTGTTTCAGTCTTCAGTCTCATCTTATATTTATAGCCGAGTCTTCAACTGCTTCTTGAATCTTTAAAGAAACGGTTAGTCAGTTGAGCTCTGTAACTAACTCAAACTGATGTTTCTGACTTCTTTATTCTTTCGTCTGATTATTGCATCGTCTGCTTTTTTGCTTCGTCTGCTTTTCATCTTCGTCTGCTTTTTGCTTCGTCTGCTTTTTCTTCTAAGCTTTCGTCTATTTTTTCGTCTGCTTTTCCTTCTAAGCTTTTTTCTGCTTTTTCTTCGAATAACTTCCGTCTGCTTTTTATTCCATCTGCTTTTCATTCCGTTTGCTTTTCATTCCGTCTGCTTTTCATTACGTCTGTTTTTTATTCCACCTGCTTTTCATTCCGTCTGCTTTTCATTCCGTCTGCTTTTCCTTGAACAGCTTTCGTCTGCTTTTTATTTCGAATAGCTTCCATCTATTTTTCTTCTACTAAGGTATATTTCTTCTGCTTTTTGTTTGTCATCAAAATTATTCAACGAGTAAAGTCATTTTTGACTTAACAAAACTAAATATAGCTACTTCAATCTCTTATGATTTGATTGGTCTAATGAGCTATAGAGATTGTTTTGAATATATAAAATTAGAATTGAATGACTTTAGCACTAAATTGGGTAGTAACATTTAGGTGATGAGCCTACAATATCCTGAAAATACTTGAGAACCACTTCTTTTAGCTTAATTTGGTCCCATAAATTTTTTTCCATTATCTTTAATAAGTTCTATAATTTTATTTGAGTTTCTTCTACCTAAGATGGACTTTAAGACGAAAGGGTAGTTTTGTTCACCTTTCATTTGTGGAAATGATCATTTGGATCAAGATGTTCTTTAATAAATATGGAGTAATTATTTGTGTTGCTCACACAGTAATGTACTATAGAACATTAGAACCATTGAGAATACAAAAAGAGCTAAGTTCTCATCAAAGATCCAAGTTTATATTTAGATAGTTTATCTTAATTATAATGATAATTAAAATGAAAGCTGCAAGATTTAATCAAGCGGCTATAGAGAATCTTGTAGAATTCTCTCATTAAAACACTATCCCAACAGTTGCATAATTGTCATGTGGTAATCTGGTATAAGATACTTAAACGAGTAGCCTAGTACAAGTATGAGAATGTTGGTTTATAACCTATAACCAATCAGCTAGTTGTAGTTTAGTAACATAACTATTTAAAGGCATTCTTTATCTTATACTTATTTGAATGTATATGATAAAGTCTATGAGATAAATTTATATTGTAAACGAAATTATGATAAGATCATAATTACGAGATTCATATTGCATGTATAGAGTATTCCTAAATTGTTCTTATTCATTGATTTATTAAGATTGGATATTAATAGAGTGTAAAAAGACTAACATAATTTATATTTCTTTCTTATGAAGGAAGTAATCGATCTCATATACTAAATTATAGAAATAATTAAATAACCATTTGGGTGCTTGATAGAAAACAAGTTTACTAAATTGACCTATATGAGAATTTTGTTTAGAACATTACTTGTATGTCTATGGAAGTTCTCATTACGATGATTGTATAAGTAACCTTTTGACTTTAGATCTCTAAGGTATCTCATATAAGGATTGATATATTTTGATACTACTTATGACCTATTATATTCGATGGTAACTTAATTGGTAGTCTTTAACTAAAGCATGAACTATATGTAGATAATTGAGTGATTAGTATAGGATTCATCATCCTAAAGTGATTAAAGAGAATGTTCTAGTATTTATTCAAAAAAATCCCTAATTAAGGTGGAATGACACTTTGAAAATAGTTTGCAAATGTCATTAATAGAATTAATTACTATTTATGGAGAGCTAATATGATTGGAATAAAATAGAGTAGACATTATTTCTATACCCTATATCTAATCTAAACATTGTATAATGAAAGGATTAAATTATACAAAAAAAATCATATGTATAAAGATTAGTCAAGTTCCTCGAAAAAAAAACAAACTTTGATAAAATCATATGTATAAATATTTGGAAGCTCATAATGTGTTGTTAGATACTAATCTTGATTTATAGATATAAATTATTTAATTAAAAAATTAAAGATAAACTAAATCTAAAATATAATATAGGGTTACAATTTATATATATTGCCAACATATTTAGGATCCTAATAGGTCACACACACAAAATAGGTTGAAGAGAGAAAAAATGTTTTAATCAAGTTGGACTTGATTGTAAAGTTTTAAAAAAATTAAGTTTAATAAATAAGGATCTTTAATAAATAAGGATCAATATAAAATATTGGATCATATTTGTGTGCAATTGGTATTTAACTAGAATTAATTATAATTCTAACTAAGGTTTAATTGAAATTAAAATTTTATTTCAATTAAACTAATAACATGTCCAAAAACATATTATAAAGAAACTCAGGCTTCAAGGGAGCTAGCACTTCTTACCTCACCTTCTTCACAACAGTTGTAAAGTTCTCTCGACATGTTTTGTAGATATCGTTAGATGCTAGATATTTTTTCAACTACGATAGTTGAGATGAGTCAATTTCAAAAACGATTTGAGATAAGTGACAAGAAAATGATCAAGCTTCAAAATAAAGTATAAATATGATACATGCTTTATTATGTTTTTTTTGAATTAATCATGTTATAAAATTTAAGTAATCTCAATTTTGAGAAATTAATTGAAAAAATTTCGTTATCATTCCACTGCATGTGATATCAAATCATACCCCAATCTTGTAACGTCAATAACACTTGAGTCTCTTAAGTTAGGAGTTTATATTTCATCAACAAATTATACATATAAAGTTATTTAAAGAAATAGGATAACAGAGATGAAATAAAGGATCCTTACAAATTATCCGTAATAGTTCTATCCTTCATTTGATTCTTGAATTAAGTTATTTGTTTTTTGCTTCTTTTATTTCTTTGATGGAATGTAACTTAGACATGCAGCTAAATTTTGAATTTTTTGTTTTCTTATATGTTACCAACCATTTTGTATTGGAAATTTATTTTTATATATTATTTTAGGATATAATTTCATTTGTAATTTTACATTTATTTTAAAATTTTCGCCACTTAGATATGCATTCAGAGTATTTACATGTGACTATTTTTTGACAATTGCTCAAATTAAATTATTAATTATAATTTAAAGCACAGTATCCTTACTATATAATTTAAATAGTTTTCATTTGACATTTTTATTTAATACTTTTAGGATTAGTATTGCTACCTTCTCGTTTCTATACTTTTAGATACAGAATATAAGAATTGAAACCGTTGACCATTGCTATACTCTTGAACATTCCCTCATAATTCATTGCATTATGATAAGGCTTCAACAGTTCTTGAAAATATTATGGAGGTGTTTAGCTGATAAGCTGGTTTTTAACTTTATGATTAAAAGTTAATTTTTTGATTATTTTAAAAAGTTATTGATGTGTTTGATGAATAGCTTATTGGTTATATTATTTAACCTCAATAAGTTGATTTCTAAAAGCTTCATAAGATGAGTTTTCTTGATGATCAATAAAAAAATTAATAGGTAAAAAATCAATTATACCCTCTTTTCATAATTTTTGAATTATCTTAATTATGCTATATTGATATTATGAATAATTCAAATTAAAAATCATGCATGTATAAAAATTTTTACACAAAACTTGAGAGATTTTTTGGTTACAAAATAAAAAAAAATATGTTATGGTGACAAAACTTTTAAGAATGTTCTATATTTTTATTAGAATTAAAATTTTAAATTTTTGTAAAATTAAATATCTAATCATAACCTTTTTTTTAACGTCATGTCTTTATAAGTCATTTTATACTTAAACAGTTAATATTAAATAACTAATTTTACCAAACATCTTTAATAAACAACTAATGTTATCTGCTAGTTTATAATCAACTGTTAGCGTGATGCTTGAGTAATCCAGTTATCGTAGATTTAGTTTTATTGCAAGACTAACCACTAATAAAATCAGCCAATAATTAATACAATCCACTAATTACCAAACAAAGCCTTTTCTTCCTCGTAATCGTGATAGAACTGGATGATTGCTAAGTTACTGACTATTTAATTAACGTTGGCTCGTATAGTAAAACCAAATCTACGATAACTGGATTACTACTCAAGCATCACATGAAAGCACACGCAAAGAAATCTAACAATATCTTTATTTTAGAACTTCTATAGTAGTTGGTTAACTGTTTGAGACTCTTAGCTCTCTGATCGATCAAAACACATACATATGTACCCTTTCAACAGGAATAATTATACTTCGTATTGGAACTTGTTCACGTATTAATCTCAGCCAGTTCAGATTTCAAGAAGTTCTTCAATCAACTTTTACATGATTTCCTCTTTAATTTTCCTCATCGCGATTTTCCTTTTCTTTTTATTTAAGGGGATTAGATTTTTTTGTTCCGAGTATAATATTTTTATTATATTCTATTAAATCTCATCTAAATATTTACGTACATCTCATATAAATATATAGATAAAATTTAATAAGACAAAATTGTAATAGAGTAGCTAAAACAAAATACTTAATGTGTATTTAAGGTCGGTGTGCCTAATATCTCACATGTCGTAAGCATCAATATAACCAACTAAACATTTGTTTTATATTTTTCATTCCATAGGGACTCAAACTTGAGTATTCTCAAGGGAAATAAAGACTTTATCATATCTGAAGGGAAAGCGTGAAAGAACCCCTCTTCATCAACTGTTTATCTAAATGTGATTTGGGATCATAAACTTCGTCACCTGAAATTTAAATAAAAATATAAAATAAAATAAACCTTGATATGATCAGTTTCAAATCGAGAAATTAAAATTTTATACAGATTGATTGCCATTCATTAATGCATTTATATGGTCAATTACGCAAAAAAAAAATCTTGAAATTTGAATTTGAAAATTAAATATAACAAAAACTATAGTAGGAAAGTTGTGAGATATCATATTAAAAAATGTATTCTCCTGTATACTTCAACACACATGTCTTGTAATGTACTTTCTTCTTTTTTTTATCTTAGGCATTCTAGATTAAAATTCAGATATAATTTTTTGCCGTAAATTTCTATCTTTATTATAAAATTATATACTATTGTATACTTATAAGTAAAGAATATGGCTAGTGTTAACAATATATCATATATCGTTCTTCTGCGATTGAAGAACTGATTCTTCACTTAAGACTCTCCCTTAAAAAGAAGATCTTAAGTTTGAGTCACGCTAAAGAAGGAGAAATAGACATGTTCCTATTGATGATCCTCTAGCTCCCTGGCACAGCTCCTTGATCGGATCAATTGCGGACGTCTCGCTTCCAGCGACAGTGTGAGAGTTGGAGCTACTAGGGAACTTGAGGGCTGATGGGAACCTGATGCTGAGCAGGGGGGAGCCAGTGATCAATCATCAGCTGAACAATCAAGTATGTGAAGACTCATTGTACGCAGAAGTGTACAGATTACGTAAAAATTTGAGAGATCTTGGAACTCCAGATTTACATTATTTAGATTCTTGGGGTGGAATCATAGGGACTTAGGATTAGTCTGACTAAGCCAAGATACTTAATGTAAAAAAACAAAAAAGAACTGATCTTGAAGATGAAGCAAACATGCAAACACGGGGACGAGAGCGTGCACACGTGAGCGTAATTAAAGCCTGAAAAAGAGTGGCAATTCTTGGAAAGCTAAGTACGCGGATTGAAATGCCCCACGACACAAATCCTAACACAACACGCCTTCACCTCGCTTCCTGCCATAACACACGCCAAGCACTTTCGTCTTGTTGGAGTTTGGGCCGATGATCCTACTTTCATGCCCCCGTATGCCTCCTCTTGAGATTTGTAGTTTTGGGATGCAACAATAATAGTACATTAACATGTTAATGTAGGATAAATATACAGAAAACAAGAAAAAATTAAAGGATACAAAAGATTTACGTGAAAAACTTCAATATGGGATAACTTAATAGTTAAAATAATATATGCGAAATTTCTTCCGAAGTTTAATTACGTAATAAGGGCTTTCACTTGCAAAACGGTAGAGAATGAGGTTTCGGTACATGTTCCGCGTCCTAATTTAGACCTTTTAAAATATATGTTGTGATGTTCTCATAAATGTATATTTGTCATACTAAAAGACCTATTTTGCTTTTGAATAAGCTAGGATGATTCAAATATTTAATATCTAACTTGAGCTTCACTGTATGACTGTCCATGCTTCACACGGTTAGAATTAATGATATGCTCATGTTCCTTACTCGAATTTCCCTAAAGAATCACATGATCATCCATTTTTAACCGTATTTTTACAACTAACATGTGGAGTTGCGTCACATCAGTCTGTAGATTTATTTAGCAGATTGGAAAGTGGTCAATTCCATCCAACAAATGGTTCATCTCAATCTCCTCTGTACTCGTGAACCCCTTTCCATTATTTATTTGACACGACTGGGACCTTTTGGGTGTATAACATAGATTACATTCAATCATTTGCAAGAGAGTTGACAACTTTATGAAAAAGTTGTCATTGAGAGTTTCAAATAAGGAATTCTTTGGCAATGTTATTGTAGAGTCTTTCAAGGAGAAGATAACTTAAATCCTTGATATTATATCTTTTCCTAATAGATCACTAGAAAGCGACATTCATATATCTCTCTTATTTGTCTCAAATTGATTTGAGCTACACTTATGAATTGAGTGTGTGAGTAAAATACCTAAATACAAGTGAAGTAAGTATTTGAGAAAAAATATACTTGTTGGTCAATGATCACAAAAGAAAGTTGAAGTAATCTTTGGGAGTTAAATTTGACTACCGCAATAAATTTATCCAATTATATTACACTAAAAAAGTTTCTTTCACATTAAAAATACCCATTAAAAGTGATTTTAAAACAGTTGTTCACCTGTCAAAATCTTTAAAAAGCTTCTCAATATGATGAAATTCTTTAAAACTAAAAGTCAAACAATAAATAAATTAGAGAAGGTTGAAGAAACCTCCTATTTACACCTTCTTTCTTGTCGTTATTAGTGCTCATCCAAATCACATAAAAGATTTTATAATAAATAAAAAATGGTAGAGACAGTCGTAATTCTCTCAAAGATGATACTTCCTCTTTTTCCAGCAAACTATTTTAGGCTAATAATAGAGAATGCCACTAATGGAGGATTGAATTGAAGAAGCCAGTCGGTTTTAGTACAACTTAAATATAGAGATATCTCAACATATAAACTCAAAGATGCATGTTCAATAGTGACAAGAATAAAGCACCAAGTGTTGAGAATATGGGTGACTCAAATCCTCCTCTGCCTTTGATTGTAGTTAGCATGTCACAATATTTAATAGGGTCTACTAATGTTTGAGTAATGATCATATTTGTTGTCAGGAATATGTGACTAGGTATAGATTAACTCTATACACACACACATACACATATGTATACATTCTTATGTAGTTCACCTTTTTGGAGCTTTTAGGATTATTATTCCATATTATTTTGTGAGAGAGGGTGTATTGAGAATTTATAAAATTATCTCCATCTGCATCGTGCCTACAAGCCTTTTAGAGATTCTTGTTTTCTCTTTTCACTGTAATGGATTTTTAATTGGCTCGTCATCATTCATGGTTTTTCCTCACTCTAAGGTTTTTCACGTAAAAATCATTACAAGTGGTATCACATCATTCTATTTAATTAAGAATTCAATATGTCAACTTTCATAAAGTTTGATATCGAGAAGTTTGAAGGGAAAATCAGCTTTTCCATATGGATAGTTCAGATGAAGGCCAAAAAGAGCTTTGAGAGGAAAATATAAGAAGCTAGGCAATATAACTGACAAATAATTAAGAGTTAGATGAAAAGGTACTCTCCAACATACATACTTGCTTGTCTAAGGAGGCTCTATATGAATCGGTGAATGAAACAATTGTTGTAAGCTTATAACTAAAATTTGAGTATTTGTACATAACTAAAAACCTTGCAAACAAGCTTCATCTCAAGGAGCATCTATAAGCAACATGTATAGATAAAGGTACCATATCCAATCTCATCTTGATGAGTTGAAGTCTATTATTGTGTACCTAGAAAATATTAATATGATAGTTGAAGATGTGGACAAAGTTATTTTGTTAGTAGTCTCACTCCTTCTTATAAACAGTTCAAAGAAATCATGTTGTATGGAACTGATGACACCTTATCTTTAAAAAATGTTAAATATAACTTATTATTCAAGGAAAATTTTGATCTTAAACTTCATCATGAGGATAAAGTTAAGGGTTCGTCTATAAAAGGGAGATCCAAAGAAAAAGGAAGTAGTAGTAGTAATTCAAAAAAAATCTAGGTCTAAATATATAGGACACAAATCCAATAAAACCTATTGTTATTTTAAGTATATGAAATTTGAATGTTACAAGTTAAGAAGTAAGCAAGATCATGAGGAGAGAAAGAAGCAACCTTAAAAATCTATTAAAGCTAGTATTGCTAAGACTGATTCTGAAGCTGATGTTCCATCATCTGTTACTTCCATTAGTAAAAGGGGTAAAATCAAACGGGTTCTTAGTTTTATATGTGCTTTTCATATGTACCCTCAAGGACTTCTTTGTCACTTTCGAACCCGTTAATAATGGTGTTGTCTTGATAGGCAATGATACACAGTGCAAGGTAATTGCATTGGTAGTATGCATATTAAGACCTATGATGATGTTTTTAGGACTTTATCCAATGTTCCTAACTTGAAACAAAACTTGATTTATTTGGGAACCTTTGATTGATCTCTAAGGTACAAGTACACAACTAAAGGTGGAGTTATTAAGGTTCTAAAAGGTTCTCTTATTGTTTTGAAAGCTAATCGTTCTGGTAATCTTTGTGTCTTGCAAGGTTCAATTATGACAGGTTTTACAACTATTTCCTCTCATATGCCTAATTCTAATGTGACCAAATTATGGGACATGCACTTAGGCCATACGGGCAAAAAAGGTATGACACTTTTAAGTAAAAAGGTCTTCTTGGAGATCATGCGTCAGCAAGTTAGATTTTTGTGAACATTGTATTTCTGGGAAATAAAAAAAGAGTTAGTTTCTCTACTGCAACTCACTGTATCAAAGACATTCTTGAGTATTTAGATCGTAATCTATAGGGATCTTCTAAAGTTCTCTCTTATAGAGGAAAAAAGATATTTTATGTCTATTATTAATGATTTTACTATAAAGATTGGGTTCATTTCTTAAGGCACAAAAGTAAAGCCCTCTTCATGTTTAAAAGGTGGAAAACTCTTGTAGAGAAATAAATAAGGAAAAAGATTAAGAAGCTTTAAACAAAAAAACATGTTAGAATTTTGTGATTTTTACTTAACTCAGTTATACTCAGATCATGGTATAGCTAAACATAAGACACTTATTGGGAAACCCCAACATAATGGTGCTGCAAAATGGATTAATAGGACACTTTTAGAGAGACCTCATTGTATGCTCTCCAATGCTAGCTGGTGGCATTAACTTAATTTTAGTTCTTGTTATTTGGTCAATCAATCTCTACACTCTTCTGTTGACTTCAAAATCCCAAAGAATTATGGATAGGTAATCCAATTAACTATTCTATTTTAAGAATTTTTAGATGTCCTACATATGTACATGTTAATGACGATAAGCTTGTACATAGAGTTAGAAAATGCATATTTCTTGGTTATTCATATGAATCTAGGGGATATTGTTTATGGTATTCCGATGAGTCTCACAGAGTCATTCTTAGTAGGGATGTTACTTTTTATGAGGATTATTTACTTTCTTTTGGAAAATTTCTAATGTTTCTTCTTTTATTGGTACATGTTAAAACCTTCTTGTTATTCTGAAAATGTTTCCTGTGTTGATTCTTTCAATTGTTTAATGGCAATGAATGAAGAAATTAAGAGTCTTCATAAAAATAGTATATGGGATTTAGTGGAACTTCCCAAAGGAAAACAAGCTTCGAGTTACAAACGGATCTACAAAAAGAAAAGAATGATATTACTAGAGTTAAAGAAGCAAGATGGAAGACACGCTCGGTAGTCAAAGGTTTTGATCAAAGATAAGGTATTTACTTTAATAAAAATCTTTCTCCCATTGTATGTCATACCTTTATTCATGGGCTACTTGCATTTGATGTTGTTTTTAATTTGGAACTTAAGCAACTTGATTATGTAAAAGTGAAATGGTTCGATGTAATTTTTTTAACTTTCATGCATCAAAACTATTTAAATAAATAGACTTGTATAAAACTATTTAAATACATAGATAATAATTTGTAGAGTAAAAGACATAGACTTTCCATATAATTTAAGAAATTTAAAAAATCTATAATCTTTAAAATTATCGAAAAAAACCTTTTTAAATTTTTAGTTTTTTTTAAAAAAAGCTTTATCTCTTATACTTTAGTGAAAAAAACAATAAAACATATATAGTAGGAACATCAGACGTGAGCTAATATAATAACTCAATTGAGCTCTTAGACTCGGCCCGAACAAATTAAATTTGATTTAACCTAAAAATTTAAAATAATTATAATAAATTATTATATTGAATCGAATTTAATTAGTTTATTTTGAATTTAAGAGTTTGATTCAATCATTATGTAAATATCATTTGATTCATTTAGATTTGATGTTCATATTATGAGTATTTCGTTGTTGTTGTTTTAACTAAAGTTTATGAAAAGAGAATTTTTAAAAATTAAAACAAAAAAGATTTTTTTTGGGGAGAAATTTAAGATTAGATCTATATATATAAATAAGGAGTACATTGTTAGTTGATGCTAATTCGGGTGATATATAATAATGATTTGGTAGAATTGTTAAATAAAAACTTTTAGTATGCCCAAACATTGGTAATAATTAAATTCCAGGTCAGTCAAACATTTCAAAGCCCACTTATTTAAGCCAGAGTTTTGTTTCCTTAATCCACCCATCTCAGCCCGCTCTAGCTATTCCTTGCCTTTCTATCGCGCTCTCCATCTCTTTGCATGTACTGTCTACTCTGCGACTATGGAATTGTCTCCAACACACATGGACTCTACCTTTTGGCTATTTTCACATGCAAATATATTGCACACCGATAACTTGATCCTTTCTAAAACTCTACTGTCCTTGGCTGTCTTCACCATTTTACTAATTTTGGCCATTAACTTGCCCAGTTGGGCTTTCTCAGGCGGTGGTCTGGCTTGGAAAAATGGTCGAACCCAAATGGGTCGAATTCCGATCCCCGGTTCTCGAGGCCTGCCCTTCTTTGGAAGCTTATTTACCTTAAGCCGTGGGTTGGCTCACCGCTCTCTTGCTTGCATGGCTTCAAATTTAGCTGCCACCCAGTTGATGGCTTTCAGTTTAGGCCCTACACCTGCTATTGTCACGTCCGATCCTCAAGTAGCTCGTGAGATCTTGAACTCGCCTCATTTTGCCGACCGTCCCATTAAGCTTTCTGCTAAGAACCTCGGATTTAGTAGAGCAATTGGTTTCTCTCCCAACGGCACTTACTGGCGGCTGCTGAGAAAAGTAGCATCAACTCATTTATTTTCACCCAAGCGTATTGCTGCTCACGAGTCTTCACGTCAACTAGACTGTGCAATTATGTTGCGAAATATATCTAATGAACAGTCCTTACGTGGAGCCGTTGAACTACGAAAGCATCTCCAAGATGCTTCTCTTAATAACATCATGGGAATTGTATTTGGGAAAAGATATGATGAGTCTAACGTTGAGGAGGCGAAAGAATTGCAGGAGCTTGTTAATGAAGGGTTCGAGCTCTTGGGTGCTTTCAACTGGTCTGATTATCTCCCATGGTTAAATTATTTTTGCGATCCTTTTCATATCAAACAACGTTGCTCTGTGCTACTTCCTCGAGTCGAGAAGTTTGTAAAGCGTATTATTGTGGAACATCGAATTAAAAAGCTCAAAAGTGCCTCGGACGGCGGTGATTTTGTTGATGTTTTGCTTTCTTTGCAAGGTGACGAGAAACTAGAAGAGGACGATATGGTGGCAGTCTTATGGGTTCGTATTAACACATGTACTTAATTGCCTCATTTTCACCCTAGAACAACTCCGAAACATACGCGTGGGCCATTTCTAGAAACCACTTGACACATGATCAATTCTCGAAATCCAGAATCTAGGGAAGAACCTGACTTGGTTTATTTATTAAAATATTAACTTCAGCGGTAATTTTATCAATGCTTGCAGGAAATGATCTTCCGGGGAACTGATTCAGCAGCGCTGTTAACAGAGTGGATCATGGCGGAGTTGGTTTTGAACCCAGACATCCAAGCCAAGCTCCGACAAGAAGTTGACAGTGCTCAAAATTGTATGGCTAATTCAGACATAGCTAAGCTACCGTATTTACAGGCTGTAGTCAAAGAATCCCTACGTTTACACCCACCAGGACCTCTTCTGTCATGGGCAAGGCTATCCACATCAGACACTTGTTTAAGCAACGGCATGGTGGTCCCCAAGAAAACTACTACAATGGTCAACATGTGGGCCATAACTCATGACCCCAGGATTTGGGTGGATGCTTTGGTGTTCAAGCCTGAGAGGTTCATGGAAAGTCATGGCGGTGCTGACGTGGACGTGAGGGGCGGTGACCTCAGGCTTGCGCCATTTGGAGCTGGCCGGAGGGTTTGTCCCGGTAAGAATCTTGGACTTGCCACAGTGTCCCTCTGGGTGGCTAAATTGGTTCAACACTTTGAATGGGCAGAGGATGGCTCAAATCCAGTTGACCTAAGTGAGGTGTTGAAGCTGTCTTCTACTATGAAGAACGCTCTCTCCGCCATTGCTGTTCCCAGGAATTTTAAAATTTCCTCAACTTGAGTTACGGTCTTACGAGAAGAAGAACTCGGTCACTCACATTGGTCTATTCATGTCATGTTAAAGTAACACTAGTTGAATTTCAGTGGATCCTATATATATATATATATATATATATATATATATATAACAAAAGCGTGTATGAAAAATAAATCTGGATTCTGTCGGACGATACGTCATGTCCTTTTGTATCCGAATTGATAAATAAATGGAGTGAATTGGTCTTCTTTATAAGTGCGTATGTAGTTCTGTTGATAAGTGATACAAGAAGAAATAAGTAAAAAAGAGAGATTTTCCTTTTCATTCAATAGTTGAAACGTATGGTGTACAGGAGTATAAAAAGAAGAAATGACAGCTACAATTAAGGCTCTACAATCATGATCCTAATTTTACGGTTTCCTTATTTACAGAGAATCCCAATCAAATCTCTACAGTCAAGCCTCAAATATTTCAACACTCCCCCTAAGTTGGTGCATGGATATCACACATGCCTAACTTTCCAATTAACTTTGAGAAATTTTGGCTTGACACTGCCTTGGTAAGAACATCCGCCAATTGATCCTCTGATCTAATCTTTGGCAATTCTAATATTTTTTCATCCAATTTCTCTTTGATGAAGAACCTATCAACTTCCACATGCTTGGTACGATCATGCTGCACCGGATTGTGGGCAATATCACAAGCAGCCTTGTTATCACAAAATAGTTGAATTGGTTGTATGGATTGATAACCCAAGTCTAATAAAAGAAGTCTGATCCACAAAACTTCACATAATCCGAGTGCCATGCCTCTAAACTCAGCCTCCGCACTTGATCGAGCGACAACATTTTGTTTCTTGCTTCTCCAAGTAACAAGATTGCCTCCTACAAAAGTAAAATAACCAGAAGTGGATCTCCTATCATCTATAGCTCCAGCCCAATCCGCATCAGTATATGCCTCCACGCTTAGATAATTTTCATTTTTTGTGAACAAAATTCCTTTTCCTGGAGCAGACTTCAAATACCTCAAAATGCGCATAACTGCCTTTAAGTGTTGTTCCCCAGGATTATGCATAAATTGGCTCACAACACTCAGAGCATAAGCTAGGTCAGGTCTTGTGTGTGCTAGATACATTAATCTCCCCACAAGTCTTTGGTATTTCCCTTTATCAACTGGAACTTGATTTGGTTCAACAAATAGCTTCGATCCCTCTTCAATCGGAGTATCAGATGGTTGACAAGCTGACATACCCGTTTCCTGTAATAGATCTAAAGTATATTTCCTTTGAGACAAGAAAATTCCTTTAGTTGATCTTGAAACTTCAATTCCGAGGAAGAACTTCAAAGGGCCAAGATCCTTCATTTCAAATTCCTTCGATAAGTAGTCTTGAAGTGCTTTCCTTTCTTCAGGATCATTTCCGGTCACCACCATGTCATCAACATATACAATAAGTGCAGTGATTTTGCCTTGCCGTTTCTTTATGAATAAAGTGTGATCTGCATTGCTTTGAGTGTAACCAAATGCCTTCATAGACTTCGTGAATCTTCCAAACCAGGCTCTTGGAGACTGCTTCAGCCCATATAATGATTTCTTTAATTTGCACACCTTTTTACGGTATGCTTCAGGTATCGTGCATCCAGGAGGAAGATCCATATAAACTTCTTCTGATAATTCTCCATGTAGAAAAGCATTTTTGACGTCAAATTGTTGCAATGGCCAATCCAAGTTTGCAGCCAGAGATAACAAAACTCGAACTGTGTTGATTTTGGCCACTGGTGCAAAAGTTTCAGTATAGTCGATCCCATAAGTTTGCGTGTATCCCTTAGCCACCAACCTTGCTTTAAGTCGCTCAATCGTACCATCAGCTTTGTATATAAATTTAATCAAGGACTTATCATATTAGAATAAAAACAATAAACGTAATATGATAATAAAATCATTGTCCATGTTATTAATCAAAATTAATAATTACAAAACTAAAGTGTTCAATTTATTACATAACGATTAGGTCATGGGCATAATTTCACCAGTATCTTCATGTTTCCAGTTTTTGTAATAACAGTCTATCTCAGTAGTGTTGTGCTAGAAGCCTGGAACGATACAGTCCTTGTTTTCGAATAATGATGTCAGTTTAGACGTTTGTGACAGATCCTCCAACACCCGCACTACTTCTTCCTCCTCCTCCTCCGTTGCGTCAACTTCAACATAGACGCCCTCATGACTCAGTCTTCACCATTAAGCTTACCTACTAATAACAATACTGATTATGCTTTGCCTATTGTGAACATACACGTTCCTGATGAGGTTTTTAATCTTAAATTATCTCCGCAATTCCTGTTAAATCAACAATATAGATTGTAACATCATAATTTAACCATGTCTGGTTGATCCAGATGGAACCCAAATCGAGCATGGCCAGTTGGTCCGGGTCGTATAACTGGCTTCAAGGTTGTCAAATACAGGCATGGAATAGATTTACCTGACAGATAAACAGTTTGGGAAGTTCCTCTCCTGCGAAACACAACATAAAATGTTGGAAGTCCAATCATCTGAGAAGCTAATGTTACGAAAATTCATTAGAATACTTTACATTTGAATCCAACACCAGAGTTGAGGTTGTGAATCGCAGGGTAGTAAGCTTTTTGCCGTGAGCCAAGGATCTTGCATACAGGGACGGATCCATAATTTTTTTTGAATGGGGGCAAAATTTCACTGGAGGTTAAAAAATAAATTTAGTGGGGGCAAAATTTTAATGAGAGCAAAATTTTAATTTTTAATGAGTTCAAAATTTAAAATAATAATTTTTTATGTAAAATTTTTTGGAGTTAGTGGGGACAAGTGCCCCCACTTGCCCCCACTATGGCTCCGTCCCTACTTGCATGTTGAGTTTAGTCCTTCTTGTTTATCAAAACCCTCGTCACTAGCGTCCTTATGGGGGCTCATAAAATTGGCGATATGAACAAAGTTGGCATCCACATCGTTGACGACTTCGCCTCCTTGGAAGTTGGCCCCGGTGATCTTTGGCCTGAAGGTGTCAGTACCTCCGGCGTCGACGCATAAGGGGTCACTGTAGTTGATATGTATAAATTAATTAAATATTTTTTATACAATGATTTTAATTTTAATTTTATTTTTTAGAGGTTGAAACCTTCGAATATGGTTCTAGTTGGTTGGTGTGAGTTCATCGAACCTGGCACTCCCAGTACAATTGACTCGAATCAAAATAGATAATTATAATTCTTAAGTAGTAATTAAGTGATTACGTAATTTAAATAAACTATTTAATAGAATTCTTCACACTTGTGTTTGTGAAAGAATTTTACTTATGTTTGTGAAAGAATTTTACACTACATTGGAGTCTATTATCATGTTGATATTGGAATTATTTTTCTGCTGGACATGTTGAATGTTACTGCAGAATTGTGTGGATTTTGTAGATTGAAGAAAATAAAAGAATGAGGTTGTTGCGTGTTTGAATTGAAGTGGTGGTTGCATGGTTGTAGTGGGACTCTTATTGTGCAAGGGATTTGTGCACATCTTTAATCTATGACAAAAGTCAATCTCTCAAGTGTGTTGCGGCATTGAGTGGATGTGTGTGTGTGGCATACAGTTGGTGTGCGTTAACTGAAGTGTGAGAATTAAAAAGTGTGAAGTGGGTGTGTGAGCATTGGGCATTAATCACATATGAAAAATACAAAGTTTACGTGAGAAAAAAAACCTTATTGACATCAATGGTTTTAACGAAAATTCAAAGAAGCAATAGATGCCAGTATCATTTGCTTTACACAAATTCAATGAAGCAATAAATGCCACTGTTCTTGTTGGTTGCATTACAATCACGTAAACATAGAGAAGTGGCTTATGTGGAGTTGGCCTTATGCAGTGGGTGTGTATTGTGCGTGTCTTGATCTATAGCTGAAGAAGAGCTTGTGTTGGCGTGAGAGGAGTTACGATGCAGTGGTAAACACCGTGGGCATTTTCTATTTTCTAGACTTGGTCTTCTGGGATTATGCATGATTTCTTGACTAAATCATTCTTTATTGGCTCAAGAATTATTAATTGATTTCTTTATGGGCTTTGTATACTTTGGTTGGTGAATGTGTTATCGGTGCAGCTGTGGCTTCGTGTTAGTGTTTATGTAAATCATCCCATTGTTGTTGCTACGACTTCAGATTTATTTCAGTGGAGCTGAACCTTTTGGAAAGTTGTTCTTCTCTTTTATCTCAAGTGTTTTATGTTTTTATTCTTAGTTGATTCATCACTTGAGTTATTTGTTTATTGTTCTTTTGTTAAAATGTTGATTAAAAAAATCCTCTATTGAGGTTAGCACGAGTTGATCGTGTTATTATTGGGTGTGAAATTCTTTCATGGAAAGTGAGGTTCACTACAAGGAAAAAGTTGATTTGCGACCGAAAATTACCGACGGTATTGATAACCGTTGGAAATACCGACCGAATAAATCTTTCGGTCGGAGACCTTGGCTGACGGTTTAGA
>JANKOE010000204.1:22673840-22687357 GCA_026284465.1 Erythroxylum citrifolium
AATTTCACAAAAGTTACATGAATAGTAACTGAACAAGCTCACTTTTTCAATTATAAAAATGTTACCCACACTACATGCATACTTAAAACACTCATTTCACGCATTAATTTCCAAATATCAGTGTAAAACATGTAACACAACTTCTGCCAATTCCTCCTTTAATAATTCTAACGTCCCATTAAAGTTCGGGGTCCAACATTAATTATTCAAAATAAGTGTCGTTTGTGACTTTTCATACATGATTATAATTTTACTTCCAAAATTACCCTTTAATTTCTCTCACATCCTAATTTTACAGACTATATTTTCAAGGCACTTCAACATACAATTAATAAGGGTATATCAAACATTTCATTAACTTTCTTAATAAGTGTGCATCCCTCTAAAAAAACTTTTATTTTGAATAGAAGGGAGTATAAATTAGCTTTTAATTTAATACTTTAAAACTCCATTGAATATGAATCGTGAATTACAAAATGTCACGGACTATTTTATGCCCATCAAATAATTGCTAGTGTGGACTGTTCTTTAAACAGGTTGGATTAATCGATGCCTCTATTCGAATGATTGGCATCTCTTTCGATCAATATAATGATTAATTGAAGGTTGAAAGTTAGAAAATATTCATTTATAATCATTAATCAGTTAGGAAATTGACTCATTAAAGGTTCAATTAAAGTGAAAAAGTAAGAATCATGTAATTTTGTAAAACTCTAGTGGGTTAATCGACATAAACCTTTCACTTAACTATTATCGCAAAAAAAAATGTTGAAATTTTAAAATCATATTAAGTCATTTAAATTTGCTTTTCAAACCTTATGTCTTTTTAAAAATTCAAACTTTAATTTGAAATATTAAAGGTCAAAATGGTTCTTTTTGAAAATAAAAACATAATTCTTCTTCATAAATGAAAATATATGCTTTTGATAAAAACAATAATATAATTATGCATTTCAAACTCCTAAAACATTAAAATACTAAGAAAAGGTTATTAAAAAATACAACTATTTTTTACACCTGGATTGTCTTTATTCTTCTTTGTTCATAATCTAATTAGCTTCTTCTTCTTTAAGATGATCATTTATGTACTTGGTTTCTTTACTTAATTTTTTTTGTTAAATCAGAAAGAATATATAAATAAAGAGAAAATATGTACAGCTAGAGTTTGTACAACTACAAACTCAAGATCAATAGCACAAGTTTAAAAAAACAACCAAAACAAAAACAACAGGAACTCTTCCAAAGACCAGCAGCCAAACCAACTCAAAAGCTAGACAACTAATGAATCCAAAGCTAAATCAACAAACCTCCAAACAAGAAACTACTACCAAGCCCAACCTCATATAGTATTAATACCATCAGAAACCGTGGATGAACCCCTTGGGAGCATACAAAATCTATACAGCTGAGGAGAGGTCTAAATTGCCTCTTAACCTGCTTTAAAAAGCAAGACCTTCTGTGCTGAATGTGGTAGAGGATTGGAGGATTCTCCACTTGACTTTGCTGTTGCATCTGAGGAGTCACTGAAGACTTATATATTAAGCTACTGCCTTGCCAATGAGAGAAGCCAACTGATGCTGAGGAGGGGGTTCGAAGAGTTGAAGACTGATTGAGCTCTCATACCGCGGTGCTTTGACCTGCTACCCCAAGTATTTCTGTTTAAAACCTGAAACAAAAACCTGCTCAAGGATGTTAGTATATAAAAAACCTCTCATGTCCTTACCTGCCCTCGGTGTTTACTTTGAGATGCTCCTGAACTAGAGTGAGCACTCTAACTTTCACTCCATCCACCCCCATAGCTTCATCTTCAAAGGTCCTTGCATTCCTTTCTTTACTTAATTTTCAAAGATTACTTGATACTCCACTTAATTAGTACTCTCTATAAATTATTCTTTGGTTCTATTTGACTTCATGAACAAACATAAAATAAATTTATTTGCATAAATATTACATTTGCTATTTCTGAATATTGATTTCTCTTTTTAAAATAACTACAAAATATAATATAATATTAAAAATAATGAAAATCATATCATTTATGTATAACTCCCCGTATAACAAAACTTCAACTTAGTTTATGCATAATTAACTTTATAAATTTACTACTTCCAAAATGGGTTTATCAATTTTTATTCAGACAACAACTTATTCAAAATGAGCAAAAGATAAAGATAACCAAGTGAAGTACACAAAGCTCATATGAAACCAAAAGGCCAAAATTACACTCATATATACTAAAATAAGTAGTAATAAAGTCAATGTAAGCAACACGACCAAATTTTAGATATAAAGCTAAAAATCCTATAAAAAATGTCCTAAAGAGCAATGCTTATATCTCTCCCTTTGACTATGGGCATGAAAACTCTTAATTTCACCATCTCCACTTTTTAGCAATATAAGAAACAGATGAAAAGGATCAAATAGAAGTATAAGAAAATCCTAGAGACATGATGAAGGAAATCAAGACAACATGAAAATCGAACTTCTTCTTGAAGCGAGGCACCATAAAATCTCTAAATGAATTAATCTTGCCTCTTATAAGTGAAGATTCGACAATATGCAATCTTGATCTCCTCTAATGTAACTAAGTAAAAGAGGTTGTGCTTGCACCTAGAGGTTTCGAAGGTCTATTAAAAATCAAGCTTCGTAATTAGTATCCACATGTATATTTATAATGTGATCATTTGTCGATTTAGGTTGTTGAATCATCCTATGGAAGATCTGTGTGCATATTTACATGCTCCTATGATAGTGTGATGGTTGTTATCTCTCACATGATCGATTCATTACACTATTGACCACATGTAGTCTCATAGGTTTAAGAGATTAAGGATTAAAGGAATTAATTCTTGTATATAAATCCTCATTTATTTTTGTTCAATTAATACACTTGAAACCTTCACTTCATAAGTAAGAATAAATATCTTTTGTGTGATATTTGCAGGATTACTAATAGATTTTGAATTAAAAAGGATTCGTCGTACATTCTTATTGACAATGTATGTATATATACAGATATAGGATTCTTTTATAGGAAACAAAGCTAGATCGTAGGCTAAACTATAGAACTAAAAAGGAGAGATTATAGCTATGTACAAGGAAGTAATTAAAGTAATACTGCTATTTAAAGAAATAAATCTTTTTTTTAATTTAAAGTTGAATTGAATAAAAAATAAAAGATACAAAATCCAAATATCCCAATTACAATACCAAACACTACAATCTTGACTAACCCGGTCCCTTAGTTTTAAAACAACAAACGACATAACGTAAGGGGACACTCGATCGGACCAAGCTGTGGACAAAGGGAAAGCGCAATTAGGGAAAAAAATCTAGCTTTCGCAACCCATCCAGAATTTACTCAAGAAGGAAATAATGGAGCTGGCTAGGGCACGAAACTGTGGCGCCCTCAGAGGCTTCTTCTACTACCGCGCATTGTGGAAAGATCCTTCGGTAAGTGATAAAAGATTCAAGACTGGAGGTACTTCTCTGAGCTGACTAAGATTGGTGAAATTGCAGGAAGACCGAAAGGGAGGACGAGATGGAAGTCGATCCCTTTGTGGGCTTCGTGGAGCTCGACGTCGGACTGAAGCAGAGAAGGGGGCAGCCGGATAATCAACAGGTTAGTATCGAATCCTTCCTCCACCGTGTTTTCCCGGCCTGAGAAATCGGCCATGTTGGAGACTAGACTCTCCAGGTGAGAGCTAGGCCCCTACTACACCTAGTGTGCAGCTGGGTGGAAATCAGTTGCTCTCTGATGCATGTTGTGATAAGCTTTAAGGTAGAGGATTGGGGGGTAATCTTCTGTTGGAATCTTCGTAGATTCCTTTCCCTCCAGAGTTCTTGAGAGCAGGTAGCCATTGAAATGAGGATGACTGCTCTGTCGAATTGAGAAATAGATAGTTGGGGCAGCTCTAGTAGTAGATCATGGAGTCTGTTCGGCAACTGGACTTCAGTGCATAACCTGCGAATCTTAGTCCAGATTTCAGTAGAGTAGTCACACTCAAAGAAAATGTGATTCCTAGTTTCTTCGTCTAGATTACAAAAAATGCACATCCTTGAAGAGTTAAGGAATGGAAGCCTGTCCATAGTACTAAATCTATTCAGCATAACTAACCATCGCAGGAAACTGGTTTTAGGTCTCAGAAACCGGTTCCAAACCATCGAAAACCACTCCACCCGAGTCAATGTCCCCTCCATCAATTTGTTAGCTACCTGCATTGTAATATCAGAGACTGGGATCCCCTTCCAAAAGAAGGTATCCTTTTCTCCAGTCCTGCAAAGCTGAGGGATGGATAATAATCTAGTTTCGTCCATGGTCAGTAACCATCTTCCTTCTGCTAGGATATCCTTAAGCTTGGTATTTCTAGGGAATCTTCCCAATAAGGTTGTGGCCAATGGGTTGTTGAGCAGGACACCTTGTCCAGACCAATTATCATACCACAAAAAGGATCTTTCCCCATCTCCAACTTGACAGGACATGTTATTGCACCTCCTCCCTCATGTTCAGAAGTTTGTTGAAAAACCAAGTATAGCTATTTTTGGGATTTAATCCCCCAAAACTCCTCCCCTTCAACATAAAAACATGAATCCATCTAACCCACATAGATTCCTTATCAATGAAAAGTCTCCAAATCCTTTTTGCCATGAGCATATGATTCTTTGTGGTGATAGACTCCAGCCCCAGTCCCCTTACTACTTTAGGTTGACAAACACTTTTCCAACTATCCTTAGCTAACCCGTGTTCACCACCTCCTTTCCCCCATAGGAATTGCCTCATCATCCTCTCAATGGTTTTGATAATTCCTTTGGATAGAAAAAGGTGAGAGCTCCAGTAAGTATGCATTGAGGAAATGACTGACTTTAAGAGTTGAAGCTTCCCTCCAAAAGAAAGAGATCTATTTGTCTAGGAGCCCAACCTCTTCTGAATTTTTTCAATTAGTGGAAGGCACTCACAGTACCTGAGTCTCCTAGATTGGAATTCCTAAGTAAAGGACAAGAGGCTCCTTAATATCCATTCCAGTGGCTGCTTTTAAGGGATTTGCCAAATGACCTGCACTCTTTGAAAGGATAAGGTAACTCTTTTGAAAATTGATATTCAGCCCCGATAGGTCCTTGAAAAAGTTGAGAGTATTGATCAAAAGAGTGACTGAAGGCACATGGGCTTTGCTAAGGAGAATTAAATCATCTGCAAAACACAAACTAGTTAGAGAAATCTTCTTGCATTTTGGATGAAATTTGAAGCTTGAAACATTACTCAAATTATGCTTCAACATTTGAGTAAGCACCTCCATACAAATAAGGAAGAGGTAAGGGGATAAGGGATCCCCTTGTCTAAGGCCTTTTTTCCCTTTAAAAATATCCGTAGGACTCCCATTAATAATAATTCCAAAAGATGTGGTAGTTATGCATTCACTGATCCACTTTAAGAATCTGTGAGGGAAACCCATAATCTCCATGGTTTGTAGTAAAAAGCTCCAACTCACACTATCAAATGCCTTTTGTAGATCCACTTTGATAGTACAATTAAGAGGGCTAATCCTGCGGTTGTATCCCTTCAATAGTTCCCGAACCATGAGGATGTTATCTCCAATGTCCCTATCCTTCAAGAAAGCTCCTTGATTCTCACTGATGAGGGGTTTAATAGCTTCCTTCAATCTATTGGCCAGAATTTTTGCAATAATCTTGTATAGAAAATTGGAACAGGAGATAGGTTTGAAATTTGTCCAAGAGGATGGGGCAGAGAGTTTAGGGATTAGGGAATGAAAGTTTTATTTATCTCCTTAAGCATAACTCCTTTTTAGAAAAACTCAAGTACTGCTTCTTTAACTATCCCTCCCACTAAGGGCCAAGATTTCTAATAGAAAAACCCATTCAACCCATCAGGTCCTGGGGCTTTGGAACCATTCATTACAAAAACCACCCTATCTATTTCTTGATCTATGACAGGTCTGACTAGAGAAGAGCACATATCATCAAAAACACAAGTTGAGACAAACTGCCTGAGCAAATCTCCTGTAACCACGGATGAATCTTCAGTACCTAGGATGTTCTTATAGAAATTAAAGGCATCCTTAGCTAGTTCCTCTTGTCCTACCACAACAGTCCCATCTTCAGAAGAAATGGAGGTAATTTTGTTTGAATTCTTCCTGGCTTGCACTGAATTAAAGAAAAATTTGGTGCATTTATCCCAATCTTTTAACCAAGAAACTCTAGACCTTTGTTTCCATAGAGAATGTTGGCTGTCCACCAACTGCAAGTAATTCTTTAAAGCTTCCTTTTCAGCTATAACTAGAGAGACATCAATAGGGGTTGCAGCCAAAGAAGATTGTATAGCAGATAATTTGTCTCTAGCTTCACCAATATCCTTCATGAGATTCTGCCCTCTATGAGAATTAAGGAGTTTCAATTCATGCTTGATATCTTTCAACTTTTGGAGGCATATGTATTGTTTAGACCCAAGACAAGCATAATCAAAACCCTTTGCAATGGCTTCACTAAAACCCTCACAAGTGACCAAAAAGTTATTAAACCTGAAGGGATGACAAACTTTTGGAGAATTGAACATATTATCAATCCGTATAAGAGTATGATCAGAGATTCCTGGATCCAAAAAGGTTGTTGTGCTTCTTGGAAAAGCTTGCAACCAATCCACATTCACTAGAGCCCCATCAAGCTTTTTCCTAATATGCCAAGAGGAGGTTTGTTTATTTGACCAAGTGAAAAAGTGGCCTTCGGATTTCAGATCAGTTACCTTTACCTCCTGCATACATTCAAGCATATCTGGGGAATAATTGCGTAGGTTGCAATTTCCTTTAGCCTCCGAAAGATAGAGAGTGGCATTGAAATCCCCACAAACTAACCATGGTAAATTTATGGAGGACTTGAGTCGGATAATAGCATTCCATAGTTCAACCCGCTGAAAACTAAGATTAAAACCGCAAATAAAAGTGGCTAACACCTTAGAGTTTACCATCTTGTAGTAGATCAGTGTGTGTATGAACTGCAGAGAAGATTCAATGACATTAACCTCCATTGATTCTTCTTCATAGAGAATAATAATTCTCCCATATACATGGCTACAATGATTTGAGATAATTTTCCATTTCCTGCCCAAGCAGTGTAACTTGTGCAAGTTTATTTCCTTAATTTTAATTTCCAAGAGACAAAAAACCTGAGGCTTCTCCTTCAGGACAAAATCCCTTAGAGCATTCAACTTAGAGGGATTATTTATTCCACATACATTCCAAACTATCATTGTCATGAATGAATAGTTTTGCTTTTGGAGCCTTTCTTACTGCTCCTATTACTTTTCCTTAAGGCCATTTGGTCATCCTCTAGAGTTCCACATTTCAGTAGGGCTGACTGTTGAGGGATTAGATCCAGCTGTTGGGGAATAGGGTCCCCATCCTCCACTGTAGTGTCCCCAGATTCCTGAACTTGAACTTCCTTATCTAACTGAATATTGTGACTATCACCAGAAGGAATCACTTCAGGTCCACTGCTTATCTCCAAGTTCTATTCCAGATGCCTTTGACTATGATCCACTTCTTTTACCAAATGATCAAGGTTAGGAATAGTTGTATTCGGGTCCTCCTTCCCTGCCTCCTCAGTGCTGCCCAGATGAGGTTTGGATGTGCTAGTCAACTCCCAATAATCTCCACTAGTAAATGTTTTCCCCGTAGGTTTCCATGCCTTGCCTTGAGCTTTCAAGGAAGGTTTCCACTGGTAAGTAACCAGCACTCTGTCTTCTCTAAGAGTGTTCTCATTAGCCAACCTTAAAATAGGAATGGAATCCTTCATATCTTTAGAAATATCCATACTGATGCACATCCGAGCAAACCCAACCATTTTTCTTATAGCTGTGTTTTCATCCATACATAAGGGTTTCCCCAAAAAGCTAGCTAACAAACTCAAACCTTTGGTTGTCCAATATTCCAATGGAATATTATGAATGTTAACCCATAAAGGAATGTTCTTTACCTTAATCTTTTCAAGCTCCACTCCAGGTTGCCATCTTTGTAGGAAGAGTGGAAGTTGTGAGACATGCCAAGGACCCTCTTCAATAATTTTTTGGGCTTCTGTTGTAGAGGAGAAAGTGAAGATAATATTATCTTCCTCAGTGAGCATCACATCCAATAAACCTCTCCCTTTCCAATTCCTTTGAGCCCAAGCTTGAAGCACGAGGAAAGCTGGTCTTTGATTTATGAAAAACCCAACTAGAGTAGACTCCCAGGATTTGGCACCTTCCTGTAAGGTTTCTAGGGGTGGAGCAACTATAAGTTTTCCTTCCAATTCCACTGGAGGGCAGAAAACTAAAGTAGTCTCATTTTTTTCACCTACAACTTGTTTCCAAGTCTTCTTAGCTCTTATTGATGAATTTTTTGCTGCAGGAACAGGATCAGCAAAGGGGAGATTAGAGATTGGGAATGAAGGCTGGGTGGAGGAGGAAGAAGAAGTCTGGGCAGAAGAGGCTATTGATGGGGGAATGGTTGGAGGGAAGGGCTTGGGAGTAACAGAGGAAGAAGGGGAAGGCAAAGGTAGAGGGGGAAAATCAGAAAGATTGGGATCTGACATGTTGCTAGAAAAGGAAGGTGGCCACTTTTCAGAAAACAATGCAGGAAAAGTGGAGCATGGAAAAGGAAAAAACCAGTGGGCGGGAAGAAGAAAACCAATCTGAGAAAGACTGCAATGCCCTTGGACAGGCTACAGTCGAAAAACAAGAATGGAGAAAAGAAAGAAAGGAGAGTGAAGCAGGAGGACACAAAGAAATGGAGCAATCTGGAAGAAGGAAAGAAGGGAAAACATTAGAGAAGTGAGAAAATGGGCTGGAGAGGAAAGAAAGAAAGAAGAAAAATAGGAAGGCAGGGAAGAGAAGAACTGGAACTAGTATGTAACTGGTATGATTTTGCATCAATACTCCCCCTTAAGCTAGAGTATGTAAATCACAAATGCCTAACTTGTAACTCAAAAAAAGAAATGTGTTTAGTAAGAGCCTTAGTGAGAATGTTAGCTAGTTGTTTGTTAGTTGTCATCGCCCAATATTCAACTTCAGTTAAGGAATGAGAAACAATGGTTTATTTTTTTTACTTTTCCATGAGACAAGACTTGTGCTAAGGAATATGAAATATCATCTAGTGGATCGTCATGTCATATAACAACTTGCCCAATCAAAGCCACAGTATGTAATGAAGTGAAAGTGAACTAGTAGAAGACAAAAGGATGTCTTAACCGTGAGTTTTCTTGAGATATTGAAGGAGGCAAAATGTTGCATCCAAATGTGGCTTCTGTGGAGTGTGCATGAACTGACTAAGGACATTAACTAGAAATGCAATACCAAATATGGTGATATTGAGATAAATGAATCAACCAACCAACTTACGATAAGAAGAAGCATTTAGTAATAAAGTTCCATCAAAATCTGAAAGTTTAAGATTGACTTCAATTAGAATATCTACTAGGCGAGCACCCGTAAAACCAGCATCAAAAAGCAAGTCAATAACATATTTGCATTGACTTAAATAAGTGTCGCTCTTAGAACGAACTCTTTCGATACCAAGGAAATATTTGAAGGAGCTCAAATCCTTGATGCAAAATCAAATTAGGAGAATTTACTTGACTTTATTAATGAGATAAATGTTATCACCATTAATGACTACGTCATCTACATAAAGCAAAATGAATACAGTAGAAGAACCATGAAGAAGAGAAAATAAAGAGTAATCAACATGTGATTAATTGAATTCAAAGTCAATAATTGCATGAGAGAAAGTGGCAAACTAGTTGCCTGAAGCTTGTTTTAACCCATATAAGGATTTATGAAGCTTGCAAACAAGAGAAGGCTCACTCTTACGTAAATGCCCAGATGGTATAGACATATAAACCTCCTCTTCTAAATGGCTATGAAGAAAGTCATTTTGAATGATGCAGATGCGGCTATATTACAACTGCTATGGATAAAAGAACTCATAATTTAACCAATTTGACAATAGAAGCAAAAAATTCATGATAGTCCACTCCCTCAATCTGTGTAAAGCCTTTTAGCAACAATACTACCATCAAATCTTCTTTTGATTTTGAAAACCCATTTGCAACAAACTGGTTTCTTATTTGGTGGGAGTGGAACAATGGACCAAGTTTGAGTATCTTCTACGGCACAAAGTTCAACATCTATGGCCTACCTCCACTTAGTAAACTTAATAGCTTAGTTAAAGGTAGTGGGTTCAATATCAATAGACAATGTGCTAAGAAATGAATAATGAGATGATGTGAATCGATCATAAGAGAGAAAATTGGCAAAAGGATACTCCATACCTGGAGTCAAAGAAGGAGACAGGAGTTGAGCATGTGAGTAATAATAGTCTTTATACTTGGAATGAGGTTAAAATTTTCATTTGGTTGGTATAGATAAGGTGACAAGTGTAACATAATTGGTAGGTTTTGGTGGGATGTTTGAACTATGGATGGTGCTTCGATTGAGGAAGTTGCAAGTGGTTCTGATGGAGGGGTATGGTAAGCTTCTTCTATTGTTAGTGGATGTGAAGGTAAGGAGGAGGGAGAAGAGGTATCCTCAGGAATGATATCATCTATTGGAAGAGGAAGAGGTAGTGAATTGGCTGCATCGGATTTGGACATGCAACAAAATATGTGTTCATTAAAAATGACATCACGGCTCACATAAATTTTCTGAGTATATAGATCAATAAAATTCCTTTTGTCTAAATGGATAACCAACGAATATACTAAGATAGACTCTCTATTCAAACTTATGAAAGGTGTCTTGTTGTTAAGCAATTTAGTGGGTGTTTTATTAATTAGATAAGTAGCAGTGAGAATGCATTCAACCCAAAATTTAAGAGGCAATTTAGCTTGAAAACAAAGAGAACAAGCCATGTTCAATAAGTGCCTATGCTTTTGTTTAACAATACCATTTTATTAAGGTGTATTTATGTAATTGTTTTTATGAAAAACTCCAAAAGAAAGAAAAAGAATTATTTATGTAACGCCCCATATTAGGGGTTAGGATATTAAGAAAATTTAGTACGTTTTAGGCTTTGCATATTTGAATATTTGCTTATTTGTGCATAAGCATTTTGGCATGCATTCATGACATTTTCTGGGTAAATTTGTTTATAACTGAAAATTTTGGATTTATTTGGAATTTGTTAAATATGATTTGGCAATTTTCGTACACTTCGAGTATTTTAGGAATTTTTGGTGAATTATTTTTGAGTTGAAAATTTATTTGGAGAGTCATATTATTATTTCAGAATTTTTGGTGAATTTTAGGAATTTTCAAAAAAATTTAGGTATTTTTAGATTAAGAAAAATAAATAAATAAATAACTAAAACTACTAAAATAATGGACCAAGTATATAGTGACATGTGGCAGCTTGTAAATGAGACAATTAGTTAATTGAATGTGACACGTATATGATACATGTCTTTCATGCAAAAAACCCACGATATCACATACTTTAGTTTGAAAAGGAATAAAAAGCCTTCGAAATTTGTTGCTTTGTTCTTCACCGAAATGCTTTTTCTCCACGAAAAACAGCTTCGTATACTGCTTTTTTACTGATTATTCTGTTTTGCTTCGGTGGAGTTCTGTTGAAATAAGGTAAATAATAGTTTGATTTTCTAGTTTTGTAATTGACTTCATGCATGAGTTATACAAGTAAGTAACTTGATGATATTTTATGGTGTAAATATATATATATATATGCATGCATGCATGGTTAACAAACCGAGACCTATAGATATATATATGTGTGTTCTGTTCTGGGTTTGAGATAAAACAGAATATGAATATGTTTGCGTGCTTGAGGAATAAATTATAAGAGATGGTAGAGATAAATTGGAGCTAGAAGAATCATCGAAGTTGTGTTAGGACGGGTGAAAAATTCTGGAATAAAAACAAAAGGAGATCTGATGACCCCCATACTCTGTTTTTGTATATCACGTACGTGAATTATATGTTTGTTGTTGTTACTGATCACGCATGGATTTATGGGAGATGAAGTTGTAAGGTTTTGATATTGGGATGAGGTAAATGAAGTGTAAGAATAGATAAAGAAAATGAAAGGAAATGCAAAAATATGAATTTTGAAAGTTTACCGTAGAGAGAGAGAGAAAGTTGGAATGTTAGTTTTGTGATCTTTGGAGTGTAAAGTTGTTTCTGATAGGTTAGAAATGCTGAATAGGTAAGTTTTGAAGTGAAGAAGTTAAGAAAAAAAAATCAGAGGAAAAGTTTCAGAATCGCGTCAGTGAAGTGAAGAAGATGAACAGTGCAGGATGAATAGTGAAGAAGATGAACAGTGCAGGATGAATAGTAATTTACGTTGGTGGTTGAAATATCATTTTGAACTAGAGTTGTTTTGTTGAACAACTCTCACTCTTTTGCCTAAAACTCTTTCATTTGAACTCCAAATGACTTGAAACTGAGACCAATGGATTCCTAAGACATTTTTCTTTTTCTCGCCATAAATTGAGAATTTTCTGAATTGAATTGAAGGTGATTGAAAGGATGAAAGTTGGAAGTCTGCTGGAATGTGATGAACTGGAAATTTTCATGATCATGCTTCGGTTTTCTAATTATAACTTGAGATGTGGATTTCTGAATGAGTTGATTTTTGATTCATATTAAACTAGAGACATATGACTACAACTTATGTGAAGAGGTTGAAATTTAATTCTGTCTCTATGATTTTCAAAATTGACATGAAAGTGAATCGTAGCTTCAGCTAAAACACTATCAGGGACAGAAATCATGTCCTGTGGTTATTGAATAAACTGTATTGATGTGGGCAGAATTAGGCTAAGGTGTCTTCAGCAAAGTTGTAGCTTATTCTCTTATCTTTAAATTGGTATAATTTTTGTAATTTTTGGATATCTGAGCTGAGAGTTATGAGTTATAAAATTAGAGGGAATGATCATGTTGTAGCCAAAAATTCAAATGTGTACAGTCTGTGGTATTTTGGGCATAACTCATTGAATACTAACTCAACTTAAATGATATTGGAGGCGTTAGAAATGTAAGACAATTTAGAACAACTTTTCAGAAGAAAGTGTTGCCTAATTTTGTCATTTACCATATCAGATTAATTATGCAAAGTTGACCCGAAATCATATGGGTAGAAAATCTGAAATGGTCACTTAGGTTATAAAATTAATTTCACATTGTTTTATTTTGGTCCAAATTATATGTACCAAATGTTATTAATGAAGGCATTGATATCTGATCGGTTTGATGATTAAAATTAAAGTAAGATACCCGGAATTGTCATGAACATGCATTATACATTCAGTATACATTAATGAATTCTTAATCATGCACAATAGTAATTTATACGTGTGTTACATGTTATAAAGGAAATCTTTAAGCGACCGATTTCAGATATTGCCGGGACTTCAAGGCAATAAACAGTAAGAGCGCTTTTGGTAAGTAATTTAGGTAAGTAATTTAGATGGTAAATTTTGTGAGTCAACCTAGATGATTTCCTAGGATTGATTTAATT
>JANKOE010000204.1:22772300-22783193 GCA_026284465.1 Erythroxylum citrifolium
GAGAAATTTTGATGGAATAAAGTATAAAAATAAGAAAATGAATTGAAAAACCTAATACAATTAAAGAATAATGTAGTCATTATTGTTGATTTATGCCCCATAATTCTTTAAACACAATCTTTATTTCATGCAAACTTATTAAATTAACTAACATATGAGACAAAGTTCGTGAGATAAATATAATTTGCAAATGAAATTATGATGAGATCATAACAATAAGATTCATATTGTATTTATATATTTTTTTTAAATTGTTTCTAATTATTATTTTATTAAGATTGTACATTAAACAAATAACTGATACGTAGTACTACTTGGACCTATCTTAATTAAGCATAGCTTGTTTGGAAGTCATGGGATATAATAGGGAAGCTAATTAAACACAAAAGTCAATGAGTGTTAGGTCAGGGAAGAAACAACTTTGGGTGTTGGATTTTTCTTTTTTGATTTGATCAGCTTTGTGTTTTTATTAAAAAAAAAGTAAAATATTAAAAAATAATAAATTAAATAAAAATAACATGCCAATTGTCAAGGTCACAAATTAGCTGATATGGCTCCAATTAACAAAACGTCGACGTTAGTTCAAGCTAACGAAGTGACGCTTTAAGAGACAAATTATCTGATTTCATAAACATTAATGGAAGATTTGGCAACATAGATAACGACAAAGGTCAACTTAGATATTTTGTGAAACATTAAGGGTAAATTGCACTTATTCCTAAAAACATATCAAGCATGAAAAGATTGTTAAAATCACTTTAATAATCATAATATTTGGGTAGTTATGATGCGTTACTAGATACAAATCTTGATATATGAGTATAAATTATTTAATTAGAGGATTAAAAATAAATAAAAATTTTAATTTATTTAATTCTAAATATAATTTAGAGCTATAATTTTTATCCATTATTAATACACTTAAGAATCTAATGGTCACACGTAAAAAAATAGTAAAATAGAAAAGATAATTTAATTAAATTGGATTGTAAAATTTAAGAAATTTTAAATATTTAAATATGAGATATTTAATAAATAATGATAATACAAGATCTTGAATCTTATTTGAACCAATTTGACATATAATCTAATTAAAATATAATTATAATTATAATTCAATTAAATTATCAAAAAGTCTAAATTCTATTCTAAATAAGTGAAGGCTCCATAGGAGCCACCAGTTCTAACTTGTCTCCTTTTACACTACTTGTAGAGCTCTCAATGAATTCGCGTGAATATTATTAGAGGTCAAATACTTGTACACTTAAAGTGGTGTCGATTTCAAAAAACATTTCAAAAGGAGCAGTATGAAAAGAATAAATTTTATAATAAAGTACAAATTTATGATTCATGTTTATTATATTTTATGCATTAATCAAGTTACAAATTAGTGACCTTGAATTTTATCAAGTTATAATAAAAGTTATCTTGACTGCCAACTCATGCACCCTTCAGAATCACGGAGACAAAACTCTAACCGTGCTGACAAGTCTTGATTCATTAATACTATTTATAATTTGAGTGGCTGAGAATAATCTAAATATTTTAGGGTTAAAGAGGTAAAAATATAATGAAGTTGCAACGAAGGCCGAAAACACAAACACGACCTCCGTCTTGATAGTCACTTGAATAAAGTAAGCACCAAATCCCATTTGACCCCTTGAATTGGTCAAGTAAAGGTGCAGCGGAGAACATGAAGTCATTTGCACATGTATAGCTCAATAGCTATGAAATAATGGCAATTCTATTATTTCCAAAGGAAAAGGGCAAATTACAAAAGCCACTTTCAGGACAATGTTCCTATCCACCTTCACCGCAATGTTTCTATCAATCATATCAGTCCCAACAATCACAATTTTCAAGCTTTCGACATCACAACTCCGGACTTGGCATCACCATGTTTCATATACTTCCTGTCAACTCCTGGAAGTCCAAGGCCTCCTGCTGCCCTATCCCAACTTGCCCTCCAGCCGGGGAAAGAAAGAGTATGCTTGATGGCTAGACAATGTGCAAAACTTATATACCACCTATCCAACAAAGGAAAATTCTAATCGAGCCTTCACAGCAAGGACAATGGCCACTGATTCAGTAACCAAAAGGATTTCATCCAATGGATATGTCTGATCAATGCAAGCAACTGACAAGACTTTACAATCACAAGAATTTACTTGCTAAAAACCAAGCCGAGTCCTGTCTGAGTATTAAATAACAGCAATCTGGAAAATAACCACCTGTTAATTCTTGAATTGGTATTTTCAAACTAGCACTCTTAGTGCGGAAAAATAAAATAACGTTCAGGAGGAAAACAGAGACATCCAATGCAAAACTTAATATATCAACCTACCAAACACAGTTAATTCCTCTTTTCAGACTGTAATAATAGAGTTGCAGAATAGTGTCAAATTTCGTTTCCTTTTTCTTCTGTGTAGGAGATGGGAAAGAAAACTAATGAACAAACAAGTTAGAGAAAGTAGCTTGGCTCACCTTCACCAAAGGTCTAAGGGAAGTCACCTTCCTTGAACCACTCTGTAATTGAGTATCAGATCATCAGGTTTCTTCCATATGTAAGCTCGCACAGTTGCCAAGCTCATGTCAGGAGACAAAACCTGGAAGATATTAACTGTCATTTAGTAGTGTTTTAATGCATAAGTAGAAGTGGCCTTCGATTTGAGTACAATTTCAATAGGGTAGAAAGACGATTTTAAGCTAGGGACATATATCTAGGTTCAAGATACATCAGGTATGCTCACTGCCAATCCTCCATCAAGAAAAACTCGGGGGTTCAACCATTGCCCATCTTTCAGGCCCTAGTTTAACACCACAAATAGAGTGATATAATACTGAGAAATCTTGGCCACTCTTATTACTTTACATTCAAGGTGCACAGTTTAAAAAATAATAGCTCAACAAATAATTAACAGCATAAACTGTTTGATAAATATTACCATTATCCAACAAAAATTTAGGTACATCTAAAGGCATTTTAACATTAAAAACAGAATTCCACTCACCTGGTTACTGCACAAGATCTCAATATTTGGCCTAAGCTTTTGCCATGGCTTCAATCCAGATCGGAAAGATGCATCTCCAACCGCAGAATGCTGTAACTGTCCCCCACTAGGAGCAAATGTTCCATCAGTATTAACACTGTCCAATGGTTTGTCAAGGACCATTTTTTCTACCACATAATTGACAACCTGAAGAGAAAGGTGGAACACAGTAAATAAAGCTGTGGTCTTCAATAAAATCTCAAGAGGAAGTTTTTAAATTTGTTCAAGTCAGCAGCACTTTAGAAATGTTTAAATTTGCACAATGTATTACTTTGGAGAATATACCTAAACCAAGCTACTATGTAACAGAAACTGTTATATAGACACATGCATACAGAGAGTAGACAAATCTCCAAAGGTGTACCTACTATTTCAATATATAACCTAAATGGCACATGAAAACCCTAAATAAGAAGGAATTGCTGAAATGTTTTCACTAAGTTGAGCCAACTTCTCAATAATTTAGGAACTTTTTTGTTAAACTGGTTTATGTAGCATATTTTAAATGGACAGGAATAGCACGTGGCATGTTGATGTGGTATTCCTGATGTACTTAATGATGTCTCTATGGTGAAAATCTGTATGAAGTAAATACAGAATACTGTCTTTCTTGACTGAACCAAACTTACTTTATGTATCCTCAGTATGCGAGGTGCACTTAGTTTGCCTTGCGTGAGAATTTGGAAAGGAGAGCCTTCACATGGATGTAGATAGAAACTACACCTACAGAACGTGAAGTGTCAAGTTAAATAGAAGCAATAATATGTTCCTTTTGCTAAACCATACACAGTTCAGCAGAAGCACAAAATATCTTAAGAAGTTCTTCACGTCTGATGAACAAAAAGATTTTGAAGAAAGGACACCAGGAAGAAATGCATGCTTCTTTTGCTATCTACCCAAGCTAAACATTAATAAAGGAAAGATGGTATTGAAAATACTTGGAATTTTCTCTTGGGGGCAGGCGATTGTTCAACACACAATCCAGACACCACCATGGGAAGTCCTTCTCATCTTCAGTACCATCTAAATCAGTAATTTTCTTTCTCCAAGGGCCACCTTGAGAGCCTTCAGTGACAATAGAAGGAGGGGAAGCCGTAGAAAATTCAAATGGAGGATGCACCACAGCATCATTATCAGCACCATCCACCTCAACCCTCGAATGAGTAAGACTTCTAGGAGGAATTTCCTTCCCAACTAATAAATCCCCATTAGCAGAAACTTGTGTTCCAAGTCTTTGTTTTCTTTTGACTAACCAATGAGCCAATAAGCCTTTAAGTGTTTCACGAGCTAGATTCACCTATGAACATTGAGCCAATTTGGTAGGTAGTTCAAATAAAACTGAGGACACAATTCTTAATCAAAATCAAAATATTGCAATAAAGCACTTCAGAGGAGCATACATAAATATGCAGGCAGACATTAATATACGAATCCATGTGTAACAAGAATACATAATTACAGAGCATAGACAATAAAACCTAAGCTTCATGGTCTACACTCATTGGAGACAGCACTTACAGATATCAGCTCCAGTCCCTGGGCAATATAACTATGATGTTAGGAAGTCTGTCCCATTTCTTTTATTCTTCGGATAAAAATCTCATGAATCAAATTCAAAGGGCATCCTAGAAATTTCTCTCAAATTTCCACCTTTTAAGGCTATTCATTCCTACCTAAGAAGAATAGATATCTAACAAAACAAAATGGAAGGATTTTTAGACCCCTTGACATTCCCTACAGAAGTTTGGTCAAATCCTTGAGCTGTGGCAAAGGGTTTTACTGATTTACCTTATCATCCTCAGGTTTCCCAGAAATGTTGAGGTCTGCAGAATACATCTCCGCAGAAAAACATTGTGGTGTATCCAAATGAACAGACAAACTTCCAAGCCTGGTATCCACAGTGAACCATGCAGGAATACTCACCTAAACCATTAAGATAATCAGTAGTTAACAGAGCATCCTAGTGAAAGAACCAATTTTAGATTATTCTCAGTGATTCGACATGTACCATTTCAAACAATTGTTCCTTCTTATCGTCAAATGAGACCTGAAGGAAGAGAATACGTGAATTATAAGCATTAAATGTAGCATTATTACACCAAACCTGAAACTAAGAATACATACATAGCTATTATTATCCCCAGAAACCCAATGACACTATAATTCCAAGAACACAGTCATAGCACTCTCAAGAACAGAAAAGCAGAAGGATGTTTAGATGGTAACCTTTCCATAGTCCTCAATTACAACACCCCTTGTAATCTCCCACAGCTTCACTGAGCCATCAGTATCCTGCCAGATAAGTATTAGAAGTAAGATAGGTATTAGAAGTAAGTCATCTATAGGCATCAGCTTCGAAATATATCAAAACTCATGCATGAAGGCAAAAGAACATTTCTTACCTTTGTCAAAACATGCCTTCTATTATTTAATATTTCATGCTGCACTATTGCTGGAGTTCCTTGGATGGTTAATGTTGGTTCTTTATATACAGGAACCTACAACAATGAAAATGAAGTATGCCAACCAATCATATGCAAGGGAGAAAGTGAGACACTAACAAACAATTTTCCTTGACAAGAATGAACCCTCATCATATAACTTCATCATCAAAATAAAATATCTTTGTAGCTACTAGCTGAGGGTGTGGGGATAGATTACCAATAAATAGACTTAAAAGTATCAAGAATTTAGGAAAAATTTTCCCCTCCATCGATTTTTTGAACAGATGCTAAATGTGTGAATGAAGTATAGATATACTTATCTGGATCCGTTAATGAAAAGGCAAAAATGGCACATTGCAGCCTCTCTTTCAAATAATACTACCATAATAAATACTTACTGGTGTAGATCCTTCCAAGGAAACCCTTGCCCTGGAGAAAGAAAGGTTTCCAGCCAAGAAAGAACCACCTTTCTGAAAGACCTTCTGTGGATTCTGCCCTTCAGCAGGCCATCTGTTAACTGAAGAATCTGTTGTTGCAACCCATATGCTTTCATCATGTAGTGCCAACTGAAGAATAGGATGCTCCTTCGTGCAAAGTAAAATACTCTCTCTTGTTAACAAGTCTGTCAAGTATAACTGGAGGTATAAACAGAATGAGTATCAAAATTTTAACCACTAAAGCAAAAGCTGTAAGAAACAGAATAACATGTTGCAGAAAGGTTTTTGCATTCATTGTGTTTGGAAAAGATTATACTTACAGAAGAGTCCCTCCCACCACTATAGACATGACTAAATGTTGGTGTGCTAGCAAGTGCCCAAACTGAATCAGTATGCACTGCATACGAATGCACACATCGTTGCTGACCAAGATCCCATAATCTACAACATGAATCAATAAAGATTTTGGTCTTCTCTTCTTTTGTCGAAACAAAGATAGATACATTACGGGAAGAAGATAGTTCCAAAATATACACCTGATCATTGAATCAGAGGACCCAGATAAGCAAAACCTGCAAAATGTTATTCAAGAAGCCAGTTTTAGCTTGAATCACGGAAACTGACAAGACAACCAAAAAGATTGGCTGTACCAATGAGACCAGGAAATCTTCCTAAACTCATAAAACTGTTATTGAACTCCTTTTTCTTATATTTTCAGTTAGCATCATTTTGCAGAGGAGTCATAATCCATGTAGTATTTCAATTACCATTTTAAACTGTAACAGGATTAAAATAAAATATACACTAAAATTCCTGTAGTCACCAGAGTGATACAGCAAACTTAACCAATGACAATTTAAGTCAATTCATTTGCAGGCTTAAATATGTCTCAAAATTTTCTCTTTAGCTAGCAGCATCTATTGGCATTAGCAACGTCAATATCAGATAGAACATTAAAAATTCAGATGCTTTATGCTAGATCATTCTTCAGTCTTCATTCTATGTGGCAAACCAAGATCGCAATATGTTCCCATTTATCCAACCATCTTAGATTTCATTGTTTCCAAGAAAAGGCATCAAGGAGATAAAGAAATAGAAAGGCACTCCTCTTTGTTCCCCCTCATTCAAAGGTGCACACACTTCATGCAACTAAAAGTCAAAACGCATCTAATGTTAAAAACCACCTCCTGCCTCATATAGTAAGTGTAAACATGACATTTTTGTTATCATCTGAACATTTTCGAAAGCATTTACAGATGCCATTACACAGATCAATCACATACTAGATAAGATTAGCGTGAGTGCTACCAAGGCAACTAAAAAGGCTGAAAACATATGACATAAACCAGAATAATTAACACCAAACTGACAAGCATAGGCAAAGAAAGACAAAAGGACAGGAGAGATGACTCAAACCATTCCACAACTTGTCATCAACACACTATGTTGACATAGACGAAGAGTGCATTAAGCCAACCTGCCAGTAGAATCCAGAAGCAAAGCTCTAATATTATCGGTATGCCCTCTTAGTTTCATAGTCTTTGAACCACTTCTCGGGTCCCAAACACGAACAACCTAGACGAATCAGGACAAGAGAAGAAAATCAGGTCTCAATGTATTCTGTTTATTTCTTTTTCCTAAACATTAAATCAGCTAATTGCAAGTGTTAACTTAAAATCAGACTTACCTTCTCTGTCCCACCAGAAACAAGTATTGATCCACTGTCATTCATTGCCAATGCATAAACAGACTCTTTATGGCCCTTGGCAGTGGTTGGGACATATCCATGGGACTGAGTTGTGTGACCCGAGATGCTGTTGCTTGAACTGATTGAACGTAAACTTGTAACAGGCAATGAACTATTAGAACCATTGACACCATTAGGGCATTCATCTTCCCCTGCATCACTTGACTTAGAGATCGTGGCAACAGCAGCTTCAACGTCCCATATGAAAACCTCCCCACCAAGGCCACCAGAGGCAACTATATTGCTCTAAAATGCATGACACTAAATGAAGGTCAGGAAATGGCATTGATAACAAATCAGATCAGACCATACCATACCAACACACACCAAGAGTGAATCTACCATAAGAAATAGTTAAACTTAATATTATCAAATGCAATGCAAGGAAGGAACCTTTCATACAAGCAGTTCATAAGATCCATGAAAAGTTTAACATAGAAATTACATTTTTTTCAGCTGCAGCTAGACAAGTTACATAATCAGAATGCTGACGTAGTGTCCTGATACAAGCTCCATCTGATAAGCAATTCCACAGCTGGTTTATCACAAACAACAACCATCAGCAATTAGTAAAAAAATAATTGTAAGAAGACAATCAATAGCCACGATTGCAAACCAGAAATAACATCACAGATAGAAAACCTTGAGGGTAGTGTCTGAAGAGCAGGAGACAAGTGTGTTATCGCCAGCAAGCACAGCATCATTTACCTGCATAACCAGATAAACTAGCTTATAATCAACTAGATCTCAAATAGCCACCACTAAGCGAACAAAATTACAAACTAAACTCATTTTCACATTTTAAGGAAGCTTGAAAAAGTTTTCCACACCAATCAAAAAGTAAAATGTTTTTCTCTCCAGAGAAATTTCTGGAACCTGGGCACCTAACATTCAATACTATAGTATTATGTGCATTCTTTTCAGTTCTGATATCAGCTAAATTGCTCAACCACCATACCAACCAACTAAAATTCCAGAGCAATCACCTAAACTATATATTTCAATGGACAAGATAAATATTTCAACATTCAAAAGATCCAAATTGGAGGAATACTATACAATAGTGAAAATAACACAACAGACTGAAGATTTACCCAATCCACATGTGATTCGAATGTTGCAGAACAAGTTGCAGAATCTATATCTAATGCCCATCTCTTCAATGTGCCATCACGACTCCCAGTGAAGATGAAATCACACCCAGAATTTAATACAGCCAAACAATTGACGCCGGCACAGTGCTGCATTAGAAATGTTACGTTAGTGACAAATTTGACAAGAACTTAGATAATATTATAACAGGTTCAAAATGTTTGACCATAAAATAAGTATCGTAAAACCTCATGACCTAACATTAACCTAGGGAACATTTGGTAGAAAAGTTTGTAAATGCATAAGCAACCAAATGAACAAATAAGAAAAAAATTGAGAACATAATAACAAGATTAAAAAAAAGTATACACAGGTAAACCAACTAACAACATAAGCTCCTTGAAATAAAGAAATTGGCATACATAAAAAGTAGCAGCATATTTACTTCAAACTCTAAGATTATCAACCCAAAAAAAACTATAAAAAAAAAGTTGACAGACAGCCTCACCTTTCTATCATCAGCATCAGTCAACACATATGTTAGCCTCTTCTCCTTGCGCGTGCGAACAGAATTGGATGTGTTTCCTGCACTGCCCACGCGGTGCATTGCTATGATCCCTAAAACAAGAATGAAAGCACCGAATCAATCCCTAAGCATACAAAGAACAGCCATCACACGGTCCTAGCATGCACCAGTCTAATACTGATAACAACGACCACCGAGTTGGAAAGTGTCAAAAGGGCTGGGAAACCAATAGAAAATTCCAAAATGGATTGAATCATGCGCAAAAGATAATCAAGAATCAACTGTAAAAATCAGTCCGTAAACTATACAGATTGGAAAAGATAACCGAATCTACTAACACGGATTATGAAAACAACTCCCGTATAAATCCCCAATCCTCACGAATTCCCACTTCCTAGTTAAAGCCTCATATATAGTATCCCAATCACGCACAAAACCACCCATAACTAGAAACATAAGAGTCGTAGTAAATTGCTCCTTTCTATTTCCTTAAGACTGCCAATAAATGCGATCAGACTCTAATTTAACGGAAAATAATAAAAGCATAGACAGATAAAGAGGTGTAAATGACGGAGAAGCGAAATTAAGAACATCATAACTTGCCTGAAATTCCAAGGCCAGAGAAAGAGTAGGATCGATGGCTGAAGAGAGAGACAGAGGAAGAGAGTATGTGAGCTTAGAGTTAAACCCTAGAGAGAGGGAGAGAGAGAAGATGGTTACTGTCTTTTTAGTGTCGTTTTGTGATGGCTTACACAGCAGTGGAGAGAAGCAAGAGATTTAACAAACACTAATCACATCGCACACAAGTTTTCTTTTTCTGGTTTTAAAAATTTGTTTCGCTTCTCATCTCATCGGACAACGGAACGGGGAAGTGATGAAGAAATGTGAAAAGTCAAAGGTTCATAAAAATTTGTAACTGATCTTCTTCCGCTACCTCATTCCTCAACCGATACGGCGCAGTTTGGGAGAAGAATTTTGTCAAAATGCAACTCTTGCGTCGTTTGTAACCTTACGTAACTTGGTGTGTAAAATGTTCTTTTAATCTATTGGGCGTAGACAGATGTAATACATTTGGATTGATCATTTGGTGTTATGTTAAGTAAAGAAGTGATGATACCCTTTTTCTTTTTTAATCTTCGCATAAGGTCAAGTTGGAGAATAGCTTATATCACGGCTACTATTATCTGACTTCATTCAAAAATGGAGACATATTTAAATTGAAACAATAAAAATTAATATCAAGTCTAAAAGTAGAAGTAAACCTAGTCGTCTGCCTCTTTTTCTGTCTAGAGTACAAGTCTTAGTCTGCCGATTTTCATGCATGTCTGCTTTTTATGAAACTTTTGGGATGATTTTTTTGTGATTTGTATTTCGGTAGCATGGATTAGGAGCTTCAGAACCTCTCTATCCGAGTTGCATATTGTCCTAGGGAGGCTCATCACTGACAATGTCATGGTGGCTTTTGAAATTACAAGTTTTGGCGCAGTTTTGCAAGACTCTGGGGGCTCCTTTGTGGCTGGGATTTCGGGCTACTATGCATCTCTATTGGACCCTGTTCTGGCAGAACTTATTTCAATCAGAGAAGCTCTTTCGTGGT
>JANKOE010000204.1:22850650-22865090 GCA_026284465.1 Erythroxylum citrifolium
TCGAGACCAATAGGGAATTATCAGAGGTATTCATTTCAAAAAGTATTGACAGGAATTTTGTGGTCTAGATAAAGAGAGTTAAGTAATGTTAAAAATGACTTTCATTAGGACATCAATAAGCAAAGGCAGAAGCAGATACGAGAGATTGCACAAGACATGAGAGATGCTGAAGAAGAATGTCAGAAAGTGAGGCAGCAAACAAAAGAAGCTGAGATCTTGTTGAGTAAGATGAAACAGCTCTTTTCAGCAGCATATGAACTCCATGACAATAGGGAAAAGATACCCAGAAGCCCATCAGGAAATGAAAACATACCAAGTCCTAAAAAAAATCTTAAAGAAGTAAATGATACCCCCAAAATTACTCCCGGAGGAAAAAGAGTCTTGACAAGTTCTCTACCACGTTTTATGACCTCTACAGTGGCAAGTCGCCAAAGGCAAAGTGCAGCGGAAAAAGAAGTTGTAGCAAGAGCCAGAAGTTGGAGACCAGGTGTAAGAAGTTCAGTGCAGTTTTCAGGTTCACAATCCTTCAGTTTCTCGGATACTCGACTCAAAGCAATCCTACATGATTATGATAAAAGGCCACAAGAGACAGTTGTAAAGTCCCCCAAATGCAGTAGATTAGAAGCAAATAAAGCTCCCTTTGTACGAAGCAGGATGGTTACATCATCAGATTCAAACTTGAGAGTTGCACTTAATCGTCATAGAAGAAGAATGTCTGATCTGATCTAACTTGATAAGAATAGATAAGAATTACACATCATCGGGTCCTAATGTTTGTGGCGTTTCTTTGAAGGTATTATAATAGGAATGTGGTGTTTGGGCATGTTTAGTTTTCCTGATTACTTTAGAAGTTACTGTCGCATGATCTGGTTTGGTTTTGGTGAGGCTGTTAATTACTTGTTAACATAGTCGTTGTAACACGTGATGTTGGAAGCTTTGTCTGGAATCAAGTTACTTGACACTTGAAAACATTCAGTATTTCCTTGTTTTCTTATTTTATTTGCTTGGATTCTGATAAGTCAGCAGTTGTTCATGATGCATAGAATAAATCGTCACTTTTTTCACATGTAACCCCCACAACTGGTCTGTCTCTTGGGGCCTAATGTTTCAGAAAAAGAAATGAGATAGCTGCGGCTTCATACTTGAACCATGTGACATGCCACCAACAATGTCAAGTACATGGGCATAGTTAAAAACATATATTTAATAGTTCAGAACACAAAATGATTTTTCAATGCTATAAGCTCCACTAATGGGAGTCCAGATTCTCTGTCTAATATTACTTTGTCTTATTCTATCTCATAGAATTTCAGCCATTTATTTATGTGAGTCCCGCATGGATCCCGCGTGAGTCTCGCAAAATAAATAATTAAGATTCTATGAGACAGAATAAAACAGAGTAATATTGGACAAAAGATCTGAAGCCTTCTTCAACTTTAGTCTATAACGGAAACTGCTTACACTCTGACAAGTCTTCAACTGGTGATTAGCTTGCACCACAGAAAAGTTTTATGTTCTGCCTTTGGGAGCACCACTTGTCAGAAACACCTCGTGTCCTAGTATAAGTGTCAGTGTATCACATGCGCACATGCATGTTACGTTATCGTTGAAATGCGCCTTTAATAGCAATTATAGCTAGATCTACAGCAGCAGTTTAAATTAATTAGAAACGAGAATAAGCACTACCCAATTTAGGTAATTGATCTATTCTATATACAAAGTCTGGAATATCCCGTACAATGTTGAAAATAATCCACATTCATATTACATTGCAAGTGATGATCAGGAAACAAGAAAACATGAAAGTTGGACGGGCATCTTGCAGCTTGTATTTGAAGTTAAAAACTAGTTACAAAATATCAGTGGATGAATTCATTCCTCGCCTTGGCAATACATGAGTAAGAACGCTCTTTTTTCATCTAAATATACAAAGAAGAAAGACAACTCCAGCCACAAACGGATGATCCATCCCGAAGAAGCAATCGGCCAGACTGTCAATCACATACTCTGGTTAGAAAAGAATCAGGGGGTTGATTGAAAACTCAACTCTACCAACAAATTGGAGTCTACCACAGGCAATAACACAAGAACATCCGCAGCAATGGTAGTTTCACCATTTTATCTGATCACACAAAACCAAAATTGATAAAACCAAGCTCTGCAATGCTAAGCTTTAGAGCGCCTAAACTCAAACCAAATCTCATAGTGATTAAAAAGCAAGCTATCATGTGCATGCTTCCCAAGAAATTCGAGCCCCAAGCTACTCAGCCTCTTGGTACACTCCTCACCTCCAAGTCTCGAACAGAACTTTATATTATGTGACACAAAGATTCGGCCATGATAAGGTTTCAACTTACTCACTAACCTTTCCAGTCCAACCCACACAAGGGTATCAGGCATATGAAGAAATACAGCACTTGCATATATTAAATCATATACAACAGAACCAAAAGATGAAAAATCCATGTCCTCTCCTCGCACAATCAGCGGGCGTTTGTGTAAAAGGCCCTGAGAAGGAAGCTCATATCTGAAGGCAGCCATTAGCGAAAGCTCATCTCTTTCCAGACAGTGGTAGTGTTCAGGTCTAAGGTATCGGATAAAATGTAAGCCAACACGTAATGTGCCACAACCAATCTCGAGCACTTGAGAGTTGGGAGTTAGGTGGCTAGACTCTGCAAGGAATTCAAACACATCACGCCCACCTGCCCAAGGTTCCCCATAGTTGCTATGGTGCTCTTCGACAAGAAGCTCACTAGGGCATGGAAGTGCAGTGTGATTCTCTGACTCAGGCCCTTCATAATGTGATATGCCTTTGAACCTGAAAAACATCAAAATGAATAAGAACTATTTCAGGGTATCGAATCTGCAATTGGGAAGAGTCTCTTGGAAAAAAGAATAAAAAGGAGAGAAGCTACTCTGAATGTGTTCACAAACGAACAAGCAAACATAAACATCTTCACCCATTTTAACATATGACATTTAGTAAATCCTGACTAATAAAGCTAAACACACTACCCACTGTTTGTCAAGTACTGAGATATTGATGAAAGAAATTGGGCCTTTAATCAAACACAGAATAACATTTGCTCACTCCAAATCCCACATTTGCTACCTTCCTCTCTACAATCTATGTCAAGTTCCGAGACTTCTTTTTGTGTCTCCACACTAGAACTGCATATATTTACAAATAACTTCAATACAAACCAATGCAACCAACCCAACAACCAAAACTTAGAAAAGAAGGTCCAATTCAACCAAATAGATGTTATCTTGCACCAGAAACTTGGACACAAGATATTCAGGCCCTAAAATTAACAAGGAAACAAAATGCTGAACACAAAACTCAAATTCAAGTTATGAGCTTTAACAACGCGAACCAAAAAGCATGCCCTTTACTCAAAGTGCCACTTCTTCAGTTTCCTAAACAAAAATACTACCCACAGTCTTAGACGAAAAAAAATAGAAAAAGAAATTACTGAATGAGATCTTGAAGTTGCTCAGCTCTTGTACGAGGATTAATCCCTTTTCTCAAGACATTATCTTTCATATGCAACCCATTAACTCGGATCTGATCCTTGACCCAGTCGATATCCTCTAGGGTTGCCGTTATCCTCTCTGCCACCGCCCCACTAGTGTCACGGCTGAAACCACCGCCGAAAGATGGCGACGGAGGTGGACAAGAACACGAAGAAGAAGAAGAAAACAGAAAGAACAAGGCAATAGCGGCGGCGGAGGCGAAAAGAACGAGAACCGGCACCGTAACGATGATAGCCTTCTGAGAGATAGCGGTGGCTGATGACGATGACAGAGCCATTACTGGCCTCTCGCTCGCCCAGTCTCAATGGTCTGTTTATGCTTGGGTGGTCCTGCGTTTAAGATTTATTGGAGTGTCGTTTTTCTATTCTGACATTCACAGTTTTCTTCGGTAATACCAAAATTTGATCTTTCAGAAGGACGTAGGACTTGTGTCGGTCAGTTCGGGATTCTCGGTTGTGTTAATAAATATTTTATGTTTTTGAACGAAAGAATAAACAAACATGCTGCTTCGTTTTGATATGCATGCGTATTTAGAAAATGTGATCTCTTGGAAAGCGAAACTCTTTTAGTATCGTTTAAGCTACTAATTTGTTTTTTGTTAATTAACAATTTTGTAAAATATTATATTTTATGAAAGTTTAAAATAATAATATTCAATATCCATTCTTAGTTTCTTACACACTTAAGTCTTGTTCTTTTTATAAAAAAAAAGTATTTTTCTTTAAACCTATTTTTCATCTCTTCCTTTATTATCATTAACGCATTCTCCAACATTTTCATTCACTCATACTAACTATTTCTTTTAGATCGAGTTTCATACTAGATAGATACAAGTTAAGAAACATAATGACGTCCAAAGAAGTATTCATTCTTTATAATTTCTTACATTGATATTACATTATCGTTAGAAATTCTTAAGAATAAACCAAATTAAATAATATTCATTTCATTCTATTACTCATCTATTCTATTATTAAAAAATTACCATTTTTTTCCTATTTTTATATAAAAGGAAAGATAACAAAACAGATTACAGAACGAGTTTAGGGAAATATATCTCCGACATATCCTCTAGAAGGATTAAGTGACATCCAATGAATGTCGTATCAAAATAAATGGCGCCTACATCAAAATGAACTGTATGGTTAGCAAGTCAGTCGACGCATCTGTTGCTTTCTCGATATATGTATCGATGTATAATAGTTCAGTTTCGAGTAAATAGTTCGTTAATGCCCATTACAATGAGATTGAGAGTCCGTGATCAGTTCTCGGAGAAAGATAGGATATTTATCACTTCGATAGAATCCACTTCAAGTTCAATCCAGCGATAGCCCAAATTTCACGCTAGCGTAAGCCCAATAAAAATACCCCAGAGTTCTGCAGACACTAATGAGTACCATTCGAGATTTTGTATGAAGCCTCCAAGCCAGTTGCCTGCACTGTCTCGTAACAGTCCACTTTCTGTGGCTGAGGACGAGGAATGTTTGTATGCTCCATCTGTGTTTAATTTAACCCATCCAGTGGAAGGTTTGCTCCATCCGATGAGTTGTTCTTGTCGAGGGCAATAACCGGTATCAGTTTGGCTTTGTCATATGGCAGATGGTGGATCTGATCTGCATAAGACAAAATGGGAGAAGCTGGTGAGTATGGCTAAGTAAAATGTTCACCAAAGAGGGACAAGTTTCTCCATTTCCATAGGAACCAACAAGTAGTGCCAAAAATAATCGACCAGTCATGCCCAAGCACTCATTGGTGATTTTGGAGATTTGTAATGAGCCACTCTCGATTCGGCATAGTGAAAAAGTTAGGAGAAACTGTTTGTGAAGGGAATGTGTGCTACACTTGACGGGCTCTGGCACAGTCTCGCACTACGTGAAGCGAGGATTCTATAAGTCGACAATGATGACAACTGCCATTGTGAAAAAGTTACGTACGCGTTGTTAAATAGTGAGTAACCGATCTTGTGCGAGGAGCCAGAAGAAGGAGCGGATGGGTTGTGGGCTCTTCCACTGCCAGATTGCCTTCCAAATATCATGAGGCGAGGCGTCGTCATGACCCATGATCATGGAATAGGTGGAATCTATGGTGAATTGTCCAGTATCAGAAATTCCCCAGATCAACTTATCCTGTCCTAGGAAGGGCTTCGGGGGAAGCGTACCGGCTATTGCCTTGCAAATTGACGTCGAGAGACCATATTCAATTGCGTCTCAATTCCAAGTACCATCATTGGTCACAAAGTGTTGGACACTGAGGTTGAGAGTTAGATCTGGGATTAAGGTTGTAACATGGGTAATAAGAGGTCCTACTCCCACAATCCAAGGGTCTTTCCAGAAGCGAGCCCTAGTGTCATCTTCGATCATCCATTTCATGCCTTGAAGCACTAGGTACCAAGTTGCCTTTATGCTCCTCCAGGTTATTGAACCCCCGGTTGCATCAAAAGAGGTGGGGAGATTGTTGACGTCAAAGTTATATTTTGCAGAGAGAACTTTGACCCATAATACGTTTGGCTTGGCAATCAGAGTCCATCCTAGTTTCGCTAAGAAGGAATCATTAGTCTTGCGAATTTTCCGAATGCCAAGGCCCCTAGTTCTTTCGGTTTACAAACTTCCTCTCAATTGACTAACTGAATCCTCTTCTTGCTATTAGACGAATCCTAAAAAAATTGCCTTATTAGTTTCTCCAGCTCATCATAAAGGTTGTGGGGCAGCTGGACTGTATGCATTGTATAACTGGGAAGAGCCGCTATGACAGATTAAGCCAATGTGATGCGTCCGGTAAAAGCCAAAAGGTTGGCTGTCCAGCCTGATAATTGTTGGTGAACCTTATCCAAGATGTATTGATAGGTACGTTTGCTGACTCTTTCGTGCAGTAGAGGAACTCCAAGATATCTTTTGAGATCCTTCGTCTGTTTGAACTCCAATGCTCAGCTTAAGGAGTGAGTCGTCATAGGAGGAGTATTTTTTGAAAAATAGCACCTAGATTTTCCTTGGTTTATGCGTTGTCCAGAAGCAGCACAGAAAGAATCTAAAATATCCTGAATAATAGATAATTGATCAATTGAGGCTTCAGAGAAGAGGATGATGTCATCAGCAAAGAACAAATGAGAGAGAGGCCAGAACCAACCGATCACCCATTTAAGTTAAGAGTGTTTGATCCGAGAGATGTGGGCTTGGTGTGAAGTAATGGCATGGTTTAATAAAATTATTTCATTTTGCGACGCTGCTCTAACCAAACCGTGTATAACGTTGAGGCACTTTGAACTTGTATATAATGTTTGGAATAAATTGGGATCGACAATCAAACCGAGCAGGCTATCATGAAGTTGGCCCTTGAGTTTCCTACCCAGCACCATTGGGAACAGGTTAGAATGCAAAAAATGGTTTTTGGTTCCTAATATTAGTAATGTGGGTTTCATTAATTGATGTATCAAGTTCAACAATTAATCACTAACCATTAAGAAACATATATCTAATAATTTCTTAAGCTTTAATTTGCTGTAACCGAGACTATAGTTTATAATTTTAAACACATTTGAATTGAGATTTCATACACCACACTCAGATTGATACGCATAGATGAAATTGTCATGACTAACTGATCAAGTCGCAGGGAACTAAACGTGTATATGTACACTAGAGGAAAAGGCTCGCGGGCCCAGGCACAGCACTAAAAGCGTTTTTTCAGCATCTTTTTCAGATATTGAAAATTTTTAGAACATGGAGAAGTTAATTGAAAAAAATTAAGTCAAGGCCATTGTCAAAGCAATAGCAAAATTTTATCTCCAACCTTAGTAAGTCCACAAGACAGATCCCAAAGTCCAAACATGATCTCCTTTCACCGTCAATGGCGATAACCTAATGCCAATCATTCCAATCCCAACAATTGACCAGTTCGTCACCTTCATAGATCAAAACCAGGAATTTCTCCTGCATGCTACGATGCTCTAGTGTATACAAGAAGGCTCATGTAACAACTCTATTGTCACAAATAGATTCTCTGAAAGGGAGTTAAAAACGATTTTTGCATCAAAATCCTACCAACAGTTCCACCGTCAATGTTTTAGAAAGTGGCCTTCTGAATTATCTATCTTTCTGTATTTCTCCCGACTTCCCAGCTGAAAAACAATCACAATCAAGCACATATGATAATGGGAGGTTGGCCAACCTATCACATGTCAAAGACATATTTTGATAGCAAAGTTAAAAAAGATAGAATTTAGAAAAAGGAAATGCATACCAAAAACGGAGCCCAAAGTTTAAGCTTCTTTCCTAGTAATCCTGTCAGTTGAAAAAGCATAATTAGTAAGGTATATGCTTGGGAACCTCAAACCTTGGTACTTTATACAAATAATGGCAACTGAGAGTTAGCTTTTCCCTTTTTTTTTCTCCGTCCAATAAGAGAGTTAACTTTGATGTCGAGATAGATAACATTAGCATCTTTAACATCATCAAGTAAGAACAGGCTTTCTTTAAAGCTCCAGAATTTGAGATTTAAAAACCCGGAGATTCAAGGAAACTCAATGTTAATTTTGAAAATTCTTTTGCCAGAACTCTTTTTAATCTCTGCAAGGCTCATATAAGTTGACAACAAAACTGTTCATATTCTAACCTGAAGCAATAGATTCCCAAGGCAGTAGTAATCTCATGAACGACAGATGTGGCGAAGTGCAGATAAAGTCCCGCTACATTCATGAAATAGAATGATCAGGCAAGAGATGCAAATGTTAGGTAGCAAACGAAAGCCAAGCTTGACTAAAAAAAGTTTAAGGCAAATTCAATCAACATGATAACAAAGTTTTCTAACAAACTAGTCAGATTTGATGAATACAACCTAATGAACAGAGTGGATAACACGTACCAGTATATAAACAATAACCAAGGAGAACCCAAATCTCATCAACTAAAGGAATCCTGTCATAGAGCATAAAAAATTACAATGGAAGCAGAATAGATCAAGTGATAAGTCATAGAAATTACACGGCTTTCAATCCACCATACCCATCATTTAGCCTTGCAGTCAGTGAATTTGCAATTGCAAAAGGTAGAGGTAACAACGACTGCCCAAAAGAAATCAATAATCACCCATTTGTAATTTATCTATTCAAATGTTTACTTTTAATTTATTCATTTTTTTTCCATCAATCAATAACTGGTTTGAATACACATATTAGTTGAATCAAACACATACACAGATATTAAAAGTGATCCTTTGAAAAGACTTAAAGGAACATACCATACACATGTTGGTTTTCAGTCCCTTTGGTTCATCACACAAGTGAGCCAGAATCATTCGCCCCTGTTAAGAAAAGCTTTATCTCAGTACAGCAACCATAAATATAACTGCTCTAAGTCCAAGAAAATTTGGACACGACAAAACTGTAACCATAGAATAAGATTAAAAAAAATTCAAACACCCACAGTGAGGCACCAAAGTAAAAAGCATCTATTGTTTGCATACATCCTGAGGTTGAACCAGATAAATGCTCTCTGTTACTTATAAAAATTGTCATATGAAACAAATATCATCCTAGGAACCAGTATATCAGCATTTATATGCCATGTCCCATTACTTAAGTCCAAAAAGTTATTATAATAATGATCTACTATAAAAGTCTTATACACTCTCGTCTCTCAATCGTCCAGCAAGTCATTCAAAACAAACAAAATTGTGCAATAAAGGGAATTTGTATGTTTCTGAGTCCAATCATGGAACTGATTCCCAACATGAAAGAGCAGCCACGTTCAGAAACTTAGTGTTGTATAAGCACAAGAGTAGTACATCAACATGTTAAGGGCTCCATTCAAGAGTTGCACACAAGGACGCTAAGTATTAAACTGCAGAAAGGAGTCAATCCATAAATTGTCCAATTATAATCAGAAATGGATATCATGTATCCCCCATTTGCCATTTATATTACAATTTTCATATAATGATTCTCCATCACACCACGTGTATTCAAATCATTAATTTGGTTAATATGATTAAATTTTTTTCATCATTAAATGATGAAAATCTGAAAGCTAAATCACCTTAAGAAAACAAAAAGTTCTGCTCCAAATAGATCAAGACCTTACCACAAGAAACCCAAACGCAAGTCCTGTTCCCAGAACCACTAGATGGGGATAATTTCCCATTATATCAGAAGGAGAAAGATAATCCCTGTTTGAGAATAAGATTCATATAAAGACCATGAACATCAAAGACTTCATCACATGCAAGATATTAGTGCATTTTGAATCATACCAGGCAAGGACTCCTCCCATAAGCACGATAAAAGGATAAAGCTGACAACAACAAATAACAGTAAGATTCTCCAGCTAATACCTAAACTATGAGAGAAATTAGTTTGGTGCAAGTTTACCATTGCCAATGCCAGAAAGATGCTGCCTTTTCTTGCCTTGACAATTTTGTATACATTTGACACACTGCAGAAAATTTTACCCAAAAAAAAGTAAATACCAGGAAAAAAGCAGAATTCGAGCTGGCCTAACCAAACAGAAATCTATTGACTCAAAGCTGAACTGACAATTTATGCTCAGCTAAAGAATTTAGAACCATGAGCTATTCCAACAGGGAGTAAAACTGTGTTGTGTAAGATAAGGAAAAATAAAAAGAAGTAATCTTCAAATATTAATGCATGCTCAGATGAAGAAACCTCAAGCCTAAGAATAATAAGAATAACTTACTTGAATGCAATTGTTGGAATAACAGCAAAAGCTATCATTAAATACAACACAGCCTTGAAGGTAGGAATTTCTGAAATCATAAGATGAAAGGAAACAGTAAGTAATTTATCTTAAGACATGCACAATAGTGGTGGGAATTTTAAGTGCTAATCTCAGCTCAGACTAATTTATCAGGTATCAGAAAGTACAAAAACATAGTGCAAAATGCAGTTTGGAGACAAGTCATGCTTGGGGAGACCAACGATAAAGTCTATCAGAAGGTCTCTAAAAACAATCAACTAAACCACAAGTAAGAGTTCTTCCAGAAGCCAGAAGCCAGAAGCCACAGATTAAGTGCACATAATCATGGAAATAGTGATCAGGTGCTATGCATCGAATAACAAATTCTCAATACAAGACATAAAACCAGATGCAACTAATATTTTTTACGACATGATCAAGTATCTAATAGTGGATAAGAATTTTCCCATGAAGTTAGAGAGGTAAGAGATTTCAACTCTAAACTCGTTACAATTATACAAAAGGAAGTTAGAAAACTTACCATTAATAAATGGTACCCAACTCAAAAATGGAAAAGACTTCCCAAATTGCTGAACCCACCACTCAGCACCTTCATGAACATGGTAAAAATAATAAAGTTATTACAGTTCATTTCAGATTAAAAGTTCACAAATGAACTCCTGTGTACATTGTCTTTCTTTGTCTTGAAAAGAAAAAGAAACATGGCACTGCGAGAGAAAAAATGTACCAACTAGAGCTGTAAAAAAATGAGCCACATATATCAGCATCAGCCCTTCTGTTGGCCCATTAATTGCAGGAAGAATCAGAGTATTGGTAAAAAAGCTGGATCAAAGAAGAGAGACTGGTTAGCAAATATGTAGCCAAGGGTTAAACAAAAAAGAGAAAGAATGGCTAGATCGCTTACTGTTCCCATGTTGCACCATAAAATGGAACAGCTGAAATAACCCAGAACCAGAAAGTATATCTTCCACACATGGCAGTGCTACCAAATGCCATGCTCTCAAACTGGAAAAGGAAACAATATCGAACATGTGTTAACAAAAACTCCACTTGTTGGAGCTATAGAACCAAAGAGGGAAGATACATACAGCACATGCGAGTGCATCACATCCTGCAATATATTTAGAAGACCAACACATGATTCAGTAATTAACAAAGTAGCATACAAACATTAAGAAGCCAAAAATTGAAATGCCAATTATACCATGATCAAAAAGTTCCCCTAGTGGACTTGAGGAGTTTGTCCGCCGTGCTTGCTTTCCATCAACAGCATCAAAAGTCTATGAATTTTAATGAAGAATTGTCAGAAAGAAAATTATAAAGATGCACAGCAGAAGTGTTAACAAACACAAGAAGCAAATAACTTCACTCCCTCTGAGAATCAGAATTAAACCTGATATAAGAATAGAAGTAGCCCATGCGCAAAATGAACCCATCTAGGTGGCGGTGTATCCAAGGTAGGTGAATATACCTGAGAATAAATCAGAAAAACAGAGAAGCAACCACTGAATGAATAAAAGTTTATTTCCTATCACCAAACAAGAAGAAAAAGAAATTCCAACTCACATAACCAAGCAGTGCAGAAGTAACTAAGAACATAAATCCTGTAAGTGTTATCTGAAAATCCAAAACCACAATAAATCAGTGAACATTACCACCTTAATATATGATTCTGCTTTAAATGCAAGATATAAAGTACGGTTATCGTACCATGTTTGGACTGCAGGTAAACCCAGAAGCAAAAAATTGCCCGATCAATAAGGAAAGGAAAAAAAAGAAAAGGAAATATTAGCCAGAAGTCATTCGTTGAATTGACGAACTTAAACTAGAGAAAAACTTGGTAAACCAATTGTAAATCGAGAGAGAAGTGTCCCAACTAAAACCCCACATAATCACTACAGGAAATAAACAACAAACAGATCCCAATGATCAACAACTAACCCGAGCAACTTGCCCAATTACTACCCTAAAATGTAAAGCTAATAACAGCCAAGAACAGCAAAGGAAGGCTCCCAAAGAGAACAATCAACAGAGACCATTTTAACTAAATTATATATATAAACAAAAGAAATGGAAGGTACTTACGGCATCCAAAGGGGAAAGAAAGTGACACATCGGCTCCAGAAGGGTTGCAACACATACTTAGCAAGGTAAGAATGATCAACACCACTATACTTGTATCTGTGAAGCGCTTGAACTCCATGCGACCCTATGTACCCCATCCCCCACTTCATTTGCAAAAGAACAGAATACCCAAAAACAAAATCAATAAACTGCTTTAAAAACTTGATTATAGCGTCACTTTAAAGCAGCTTCAAACTCAAACGTGGAAAGGCAGGGGACCTAAACTATATAAACAAAGAATCATGCAAAAAGAGAGTTGAAAGATTAAAAAAAAAAGAATCTAAAAGGGATTCGGCGAGTGTAACAATAGACCTAGAATTTAAAAGAAAAAGAAAGAAGAAAGTGAAAGTAACAAATGGGAAAAGAAGAAAATGAAGAATACAATAGCAGATCGAGAAAAAGAGAAGAAAACATTTTCCCTAACGAAATCGAAAAGGAGAGCGTTGTTACCATAGACAATGAGTAGATCTGGAGAGAGCTTTTGGGAGACTCAGTGTAGAGAGAGGGCGCAGAGGAGAGTCATGAAAATGAAACGCGTCTCTCTCCCTAGAGATCGGAGTTGCTTCAATTTTACCGGCTGGATTGGATGTAATAAAAATTAAAGAAGCTTTTGTCTTAAAAGTTGGTAATTTTTTCTTTAGTTAATTACGTCTGTCTTGAAACTTGAGAAAGTCCGCAGAAGTATTATCACCTTTTCATGCCTTTTACCGTGAAGGAAAGTGAACTGAAGAATAGATATTCATGCTATGTTAAGTCCACTCCGAATACGGCAAAAGTTTGATACTAATATCACCCTAGCTAATTGAATTAATTGTTAGCTTATAGTTTATTTGACCAGTAAATTATATTAGCTATTTATTAAAAATATTTGATAAAATTAGTTGTTTAACATTAACTGTTTATGTGTAAAATGACTTACGAGGATATGACTTTAAAAAAAATTATAAGAGTTATATATCTTAATATTTTGTTGAATATTCTTATAAGAATTTAGATTTTAAATATTTAATTCTACAAAAATTAAGTTTATAACTCTAATAAAAATATAAAACATATAATAATAATAATAATAATAATAATAATAATAATAATAAGAATAATGATGATGATGATACATTTAAACATAAAATATAGCAATCCAAATGAAGTTTAATAACACAATTCAAATAGAGCAAAAGAAATGAATACCATCATTTAGAGCAAAGGTTTATAACAATTTTAGAACGACGTCTAACTATTATTAAACTAGAAGCAATATTATCAAGAACAGTTGTCATCTCTCGGGTTCTCTGTTCTTTAATGTTTTCTAGTGTAGAGTTAACTTCAATATCTTAAAATACATCTGAAGGTATAAATTCAGGATCTTGATCGATGATGCTAAAAGTCGATTTGCCAATTGTACTTCATACAATGTAAAAACTGCACAAATTATTCTCTTTTGATCTATTAATGAATACTTAGGCATTTTCTCCAATATCTTACATCAAGTCTTAAGAACATCGAAAGCCCTCTTAATACAACTTCTTAATGATGAATGAACTCGATTAAATACTTCTCGAGATTTTCTTAGATTTGCACCATGAAACTCCGATTGATGATACCTTGTCTTTGGGTAAGGTGTCAAATATCTTTCTCTTTCCGAATAGCCTTTGTCATCTAAGTAATATTTACATGAGTTTCTATAGAAGTAATATAATTAGTATAAATGATATCATAAAAAGTCTAAATCATAAATAGCAAATCCAACAAATCTTAAAATTACCTATTGATGGTTTTGAAAATTTAAGTCTCGAATTACCGATTGTATCAAGGAAAATACGGGAATCATGTGCTGATCCCTCCTAACCCGCCAAAACATATGTAAATAGTAAGTTAAAGTCACATGTTGCCAATATATTTGTTGTTGTTATTCCTTTCTGTCCTCTATATCTCATTTGATCCTCCTTTGTAACAACTACCGCTATATATGTCCCATCAATAACTCCAATGCAATCTTAATATAAAACAATAATCATAAGATGATAAAACAATATTTTTCAATGGAAAATATAATGAAGGGGGAGGAAGAACAT
>JANKOE010000204.1:22917155-22936921 GCA_026284465.1 Erythroxylum citrifolium
GAGGGAACGATCCCTACTCTCATATACTACTTGTTATTTGTGTAGGGTTAATTTGCAAGGGTGACGACACCTTGTCATGGAGCAGCCGATGAGACAGAGACAGGCTAAGAATGGGTCCAGGGGGAAGAGACTGAGTGGCAGTCAGGGCAGTTCTAGCAGGAGTTTCAACAATCACCAGAGCAGGACTTTCAGGTCACCGGGAGGATCTAGACAGTCTGGATTTGGGCTGAGAGGGAGATTTGCACAGACTGGTAGTGGCAGTGGTAGAGGTATAGGGCAGATTCCTCCAGTGTGTGAGCATTGTGAGAGGAGACATAGTGGGGAGTGTTGGTGCCTGACTGGAGCCTGCCTTAGATGTGGCTCGATGGACCACCAGGTTAGGGATTGCCCTGCCACGTTGGGAGCTCAGTCTGCTGTCAGTGGGCGATCTGGGAGCAATACCACTGTGCAGCAGAGTAGGGTTGGTGGATCCGGGCAGAGGGGCCTAGGCAGAGCTGAAGGCTCTTTTGTGAGGACTGAGGGGCGAGGTAGCCGACTGCAGTCCCAGGCCAGGGTTTATGCCATGACCAGGCAGGAGGCCCAGGATTCCCCAGAGGTGGTAGCAGGTGCGCTTCTTATTTATGGCTTTGAAGCATTTGCACTGCTAGATCCAGGGTTCACACACTCATTCATCGCACCGCATTTGGCATGTAGATTACATGGAGATATGGAGAGGTTAAAGTATGGGTTAGAGGTGAGTACACTTCTAGGTAGCACTACTGCTTTAGGAGAGGTCTACAAGGGGTGCCCGATTTTGATTGATCAAGCAGTGTTGAGGGTAGACCTGATAGTGTTACAGTTGATGGAGATAGATGTGATTCTGGGAATGGACTGGCTTACTGCACATAGGGCCATCATGGACTGCTACACCAAGGAGGTTATCTTATAGTCTCCTGCTCAGCCTAGAGCAATGTTCAGAGGAGTTAGTCAGGCGGTGCCAGCCCGGATGATCTCATTTCTGAGTGCCCTGAGGTTGATGCAGGGGGGATGTGAGGCCTATCTGGCTCATGTTATTGATGTGAGAGTTGAGCAGAGACTCGAGGACATTCCTGTGGTTAGGGAATTTTCAGATGTGTTTCCTGATGAGTTACCGGGTTTACCGCCGGATCGGGAAACAGAGTTCACTATTGACCTAGTTCCAGGTACTGCTCCTATATCTATCCCTCCATATACGATGGCACCTGTGGAACTGAGGAAGCTGAAGGCTCAGTTGCATGAGTTATTGGAGAAGGGCTTCATTAGGCCCAGTGTTTCACCTTGGGGAGCTCTGGTTTTATTTGTGAAGAAAAAGGACGAAACTTTGACATAAATGAAATGAAACACAATGAATACAATGATTCACAATCTCTTTGAATTCGCTAACTTTTTTAAAATCTCTAACTTCTTCAGTCTTCGACTCCGACTCGTATTTATAACCTTCGTCTTCAACTGCTTCTTGATAACGTCTTCTTTCTTCTTGTTTCTTGATATTTAAAGAAACAGTTATTTAGTTGAGTTCTGTAACTAACTCAGACTGACTAACCATCCGACGTGGTATTGGGTCTTCAACTTAGTTTCTGCTTAGTCTTATTTTCTATCGTCTCATTTTTGGCTTTGCTTCGTCTTAGTTTCTTGCGTCTTACTTTCCGCTTCATCTTCCGTCTTCTATTTGGCTTCGTCTTAGTTTCTTGCGTCTTACTCTCCGCTTCGTCTTAGTTTCTCTCGTATTAGCGCTTCATCTTATTTTCTGTCTCCGCGCTTCGTCTTATTTTTGCTTCTTGCATCTTAGTTTTCTACTTCGCAGCTTCGTCTTGCTTTCTTCTATTATTATTTGGTCATCATCAAAATTATTAATCATAAAGTCATTTTGACTTAACATAAATCGCTATCTTATGGTGGCAAACTTCAGCTACTGAAATATGTTATTATGTCCTTGATTACTTATTGGTGTTCTCACATTTTATTCTTCAAGGGGTTGGTCAAAACGGTGGAAAAATGATGAAACATTTCCTATGGAGTAAGGGGAAAGAAGAAAGAGGAATTGCTAAGGTCAACTGGACTCACATATGTCAACCAAAAGCTTCAGGAGGACTGGGGTTGGAGTCAGTTGAAGAAACAACAAGTGCTTATTGCTGAAAAGGTTATGGAGAATTTTGAGTGAAAATGAATCATTATAGATTAAATGGGTGCATAGCTATATCTTAAAAAGTGGTAGTTTATGGGCCATTAAACTGAAAGACAGTTTCTTATGGTTCTTTAACCAAATTATTAGATTGGGGGAGGAAGTTCAACACCAGATCACTTGTAAGATAGGGGCAGAGGATCGAATTTCACTATGGTATGACATTTGGACAGGTTAAGGAGCACTAATTCACAATCTGATAAGTAGTGAGATGCTAGATAGATTCTAAAAAAAAAGCTAAAATCCAAAAACTAGTTGCAGATGGAAACTGGAACCTTTCCCTAGAGGAGATTAAAACTTTGTCAATACTATAATATAGACTCAATGGAGGAGAGGATATATATCTATGAAAGGGGCTAGCTGTTTCAGACATCACAAATAGACAATCTAAACAGCTAAAGTATGGGACAAACACAAGAATTAGTTGGTGTAAGCTGATCTAGAGTAACACTATCAAGCCTAATGCTAGCTTCCTGAGCTGGTTAGCAATGAAGGATAGACTTAGCACTAGGACAAGACTAAAATTCCTCTCCTCCTCTGAAAGATGCATCCTTTGCAACCTAGAGGAAGAAGACAGAGACCACCTATTTTTCAAATGTGAATTCTCTAACAGAGTATGGTGTCAAATTTCCTCTTTATGTTCTCTTAATTGCTATCAAAGAAACCTGAATGGTATAATCCATGAGATACTACTAAACCATGCATCTAAACATGACAAGGATGTTTACGTGGTTGTCATAACAACATGCATTCAGGAGATCTGAAGGAAGAGAAATAACATAAGGTTTGTAGAAAAGGAAAGAGGCATACGTTCAATCACAAATATTATCTCTAACAGTATCAGAGAACAATTGGTCATAAACCAGATGAAGAAGAAATGCAGTGAGAGACTAGTTACTTCTTGGAGACTCTAATGAATCTCCAGTAACACCTAGTTCATCTGAGATCATTATTTCCGTATAACCACACACATAACAATTGTAGGAATCTAAAGGGGAAACGCTAACCTTTTGGGATCTCTCCTCCTTAATGTCTTAATGCCTTATCATCTACATACCTCTTTGTTTCTAAAGTTTAGTACTCGCGTGATGGAAGATTAGTTAGATCTCAGAACCTATGGAAAACCCATCGAGTAACCCCAATCATAGAAGTTTGATTAAGGTCAAACGCGGAGAGAAGAATCGAAGCTCAAACCAAAAATCACTTACCTCGTTAATTGTCTGGAGAAAGAGTAGATGAAACCATCGTGCCCTAATTCAAAAATTGTTAGGGGCTCTTTAGCAGGGGAAGTTTTAGGGTAACTCTAAGAATATGTTTTGGGAAATTCCGAAAGGAATTCACTTGTTGTTGTTTGCTACACATGGAATATATGCTCTTTGCTACAATGTTGTTTGGCTTGCTTTTGTTATCGTTGTAGAAGGATAATGTTGTACTAAATATTTTTCCTTATTAATTCATTTTAATTTTAAAAAAACATATTTCATCATATTATCCTCTATATTTAACTTCCTTTCTTATTATCATTGTTGGAATCTAGGTGGAGGTTTTTGTCTTGTTTCCCTAAATTGTTTCACAAGAAGTTTGGATGATATTTCTATCCTATATTATAAGTGTTATTGTAAGGGTTGTTTCTAGGCTAATTCCTAAAAAATCGATATGCTCAATTTATTGTCCCTAAGTGTAAGTTACTTGACACTCAAGATTGGCAAGGACAAGTGGGGGCTCGTCCTCCTTCACAAATGTCATAACTCATTACCTATATGAATTGGCTTTAGTCTTATCTTACCCTACTGATAGTCATTTTAAGGAATGTTCTTTATGAACTTATACATTTCATTAAAAGTATTAAAGATGGTGATTCCACCTGAAGATGTATCTATTCGCTACTTGGTTGGGTAGTGCAATTCACTATGTATTGTTTACATATATATACCCAAATCGAGATCGTTGTGTAGCCACTTCCTTACTAACTCTATTTATCTCTCCCAAGTATCATATAAATTCTTGCCCTCTAATTATTTAAAGGAGAAAATCTCATTCTTGAGCATTGTTGTATATACTGGAGGAAAGTATTTATCCAAAATTTTCTCAAGTAACCCATTTTATATGGTGATGGATCTGGAAGGCAATGACCACGTCCAAGATTTAGCTTGCTCCATCAAAATGAAAGGGAACATTTTCAATCTGATGGAATCCTTTAAAATTCATTTTAGCTTAAATGTGTCACAGATTTATATAAATTTCAATATGCATATTGGGATTCTCATTTGGTAGCCTATCAAATTGTACCAAAATGATAGATCATTTGAATTCGTTGGGTTTAATATCAATTTTTTAATGACAACTCTTGCCCTTGCAATGCTAGGTCAATCATAATTGATAAAGGTATATCATATTCCCCTATTATACGATACCCCTCATATCCTCCCATTATATTCAAGGGCTTTAATTTCTATTCTTCATGTCCTTTTTGGTTCCTTTCCCTTAAGTTTCAAAGTAGAGTTCTTTCAAATTCTTGCTCAAGATCTAATAGGCTCTCGAGTTACTCTTGGTCATAAACCAAATAAGTTAAACATAAAATATAACAAGCATACATAAAATCAAGAAAATTTATTTTTAAAAATGAATAAAAATTAAAACAAACAAAAAAGAGATTAGACTAATTAAAATGAAGCTTTCCTAATATCACAATCCCTAAAAATGGCACAAAAAATTAATTTGACATAAATGAAATGAAACATAAATAGCAATACTAAAGAAATTTCATAAACAATTGTACCTAACATAAATAGATGAGTCGAGTGTTGATCCCATAAAAATTGTAACTACTAATAGTGACTATCTTACCATTATTTAATCTACTAAAATGATTGATTTATTGGAAGAAAACAAATAAAACAATTCGTAATCACCTATTAAAACAATAAACAAGATTAAAATAACTAATGAATAAACTAGATCTAGGTAAAACTTTTCCCTATAACCCTTTATATGTTTTGACTGAATCTTTAACTTATTAATCAATTTTATCTCCTTAGGCTAGTAGGAATTCCTAAGCTATAACTATATTCTTTCTCGACCAATACAATCCTTATTCTTAAATTACTTTGATCAAAATATATTTATAATTAAAATAACCTAAGAGGCATCAACTTGCTTCTTAAATTACTATGATAAGTTTCAATCTAATCTAGAAAGATCATGTAGTTCTATATTTATCAACCCATATAATCCTCACCATTCATATGTTGATCTTCTTATATACATCATCTCTCAATTTTAGTGTATGAATCTGATTGTTAAATCTTCAACTCTCATTTGTTTAATTCAATATAATATAGAAATATGAACAAATCTCAAGAAAACTAGAAATGTTATTAAATCAAAGCATTAATTCAAAACATCAAGTTATAGGGTAAGCTCACTTAGATATGCATCCCAAATAGTTTATGATAAAACAAGAAAAATCATATAAAAATTCGAAAGGAAAAAAACAGAAACATCCTTATAGTTCTTGTATTTATAAAGTTCATGTTGGATTTTGATAGATTTCTTGTTTCTACTTTCAAGGTTATGTTTCTCTTGTCTCCAATTATTTTAAATGGCTCATAATTCTTTTTTTTTTTGCCCCCAAATTATTCTTTCTTTTCAACTATCTCTAAAAAAGCAAAACCTTAATCTTTTGCCAAATATAACCCAAAACATGGGATCATGTTGGGCTGCTATATTGCTTTAATCATTGTTATAAAACTTTTATGTAATAAATCACTACCAATATAGGGAAAGACATGGGATCGTGTTTCCTTTGTATTAGTGAACATGGGTTATATACAGTCGCATGTCATGAATGCTTAGAGAAATATCATGCTTCTATGTTAAACATGACCTAAACACAAGGATGTGTTAATGTTGTATTAGCTAGTAGATAATTTTGAAGAAATATTATACATGGTAGTGGAATATGGGGAGCAACATAGTACAGTGTTATTATCTTTTGAGTCATTAATTTAAAACCTGTCAAAATTGCTCAAAATTCCTCCAAATTGACTCAAAATTCTTTAAATTCATTCCTTTTCCTTAAGAGGTAGAAATAAGATTAAAACAAAATATGTCATTTTAAATACAAAATCCTATAAAAACATTAGGCATAATGTTTTAACTAATCATAATAAAAATATATTATATTTAACACATATCACTAAGATTGGGTTCTCAAGATATTAAGAGTTACGATTGAAGTTAAAGATGAATAAAACGCAATGTTTTAACCAAAAAAAGTGCTTAAAGAGTTATAAAAAGCATCATTGTCTCATTTGACATTAGTTCAGCTATTCCAACTTATACGCGGTATATTTTCATTTGTCCATATGTATAAGCTATCTTGGTCATTTATTTTGAATTGGAGGTTGAGATTTAGATCTAAAATCAATGGTAAAGATGAAAATCTTTCTGAAATAAATGGTTTGATTTAGCTTGGTTTCATAGTAAATAAATCAAAGTTTGAAGGAATTTAATAAACTTTAAATTAAAGAAGAAGAAGATGCCACCTCAAATAATAATTAACAACTAATTTCTTTCAATTTGTGGCTCAAGGGCAAAACCAATCAAAGTTCGATCTTCTTTGGAAAGAAATATAAATGAAATATGTTCTAAGGTGTTAGATGAATTGTATCCTAGAACTAAAAAATATCAATCTAGGTGAAATGGAAAGGCAAGAATCTAAAACAAACACTTAGAAAGGGGAAGGTATATGGACACTTAAGGTGACACCAACATTCCCTATACTTTCTAAAAAAATTTTGAAAACTAGGGAGTTCATGTAAGCTCACATTAGACATAGGATTAGTAATGGCTTTGGGACATACTTTTGGTTTGATAATTGGCTATCTATTAATCTTCTCTACAAACTTAGGGACTTAACTCTTTAAGAGCCATTGTCCACCCTCCAACCAAGGTTGGTGATCTCTTATAGAATGAAGTGTGACATTGACCATTTCTTTTAACACGTGACTTCCAAAACATCTTGCTAATGATTTTTCAATGTATATCTGATACCAGTAAAATGGATTACATCTATTAGACATAGGACAATAGCCTAAGTTTATAACTAGCTACTATAAAAAACTTCTAAGTGTACTTCTACTAAAATGCTTTAATGTGATTTACTTTGGAATTCTTATGTAGATCCCTCCCATTCCTTCATACTCTCATAGGCAGTTTGTTAAAGACTAGCAACAAAGGCATGATCAAATTCATGATAGATTGCCAAGATTATGTGTTATGTTGGACTAAATAGGAAAATCATGAACATCTCTTCTTTGAATGCCCTTTCTTTTAGTTCTTATGGAGGTCCTTTTTTTTGGACTTTTGAGATCCATTGTAATCATAGGTAATGGCCAATAATAATGGAATGCACTTTTACTCTTAACTTGAGACATAAGATGAATAAAAGTTATTTAAGATATGATTTGGATTGATTGTGTACCAAATCTGACAAGAGAGGAACAACATAATATTTAGAGGAAGTAAGAGTGACACTAAAGTTATCCTGAATAGATTTGCATTAAAACTTTGATTAGCTGCCTTGGCCAAAGGAGTTGATGCAAATTTGTCTCCTTTACTATAATAGAAACTTGCCTTAGAATAATAGTTTTCCAAAACCTAGGTAGTAACTTGATGAATGGGTAGTAGGTTGTAATATCCTTTCTCAAATGGAGGCTTCAGCCTTAGTAAAATAGATACCTTGATAAGTTATATTAGTTTATAGAGAATTTGATGTACATTTGTTTATCAATCAATGACTTTACATAATTAGCTTTTAAAAAATGGAAAGGGGATGGGTGAAAATCTTTTTACTTGTGTTATACAACAAACAATGAATTTTGCTAAAACATTCGTTCTTTGTCATTCGCATTTTATTTCTTCCTTTATTTCGTTTCAGTATCCCTGTCTTCTCAATCGTGTTATTTTGAGCCTCCTCCTAACTGGTTTGTTCCATCTTTGTTTCACTTTCTTTCTTGTTGTATTAGTTATTTTCCTCTGTTACGCTTAGGGATGTCAAAAAAATCACATCTAGCTCGGCCCAGCTTGGTCCGATTTGTTCCGTAGTCGACGGATTTGGTCATAGTTGATTAAGTTTCAAGTCAAGCTCGAACTTTTTTATTTAAATTTCAGGTTTCGGGCTAGCCTAAAATTTTAACGTAAAACACATCGTTTTGAAATTTTAAAATTAAAAAAATAAATTTAGTAATTGGAGATGCTCGAGCCCAAACAACTCAAGCTCCAAAACAAATTTTAGGTCGAGCTGAGAGTTGCCATTGTCATACCTGGTTGCCTTATTTTGGCTCTTTTTCTCAGAACTTTCAATTTATGGCTTTCCCAAAGTAGTTCCTTATTCTTCATGTGCAATTTAGTCCTCGTCCCACTTTACAATTTGATTTCTTTGAAATTTCCTTTCATTTTTTGCCCAAATATTTCTCAATCTCTAAATTTTAATCGAAATTTTGATTATGCTTTGAAAAGGACTCAAAGTTTAAAACTAACTTATGATAAAAAGAAGAGTAATTGTAATTTAAATTAATTGAAATAAAAGATTAAGACACAAGATTAAGGCAATTAAAATGAAAATAATAAAAGTTAATAACACATGAACTAATAATTAAAAAGTGGATTATTATTATATAGTTTCATTTTACAAATAATAATTACAAATACAATAAACAAAATTACGTGTCTACAAATATTTTTTAAACTACTTCTAATTTCAATCATCTCAACTTGTGTGTATAGTTTAGGTAATCCTTTCAAAAACTTGTACCCCTGAAACAATAATAGTTACATTCTTGTTTGTCTTTGTTCTATAATTATTATTTAATTCTTGTTTACACTTTATGCAATTGTTCATAAATTAATGTTGCCTTCAATCACATGACAACAAATTGGAGCATTGCAATCTTGGCATTGGCAAACCCCATAACAGTTGACATTTTTGTAGTACATATCAAAAATCATTGACGAGTTTTTAAACTTCACGTTAAGATTCTCCAAACTACATTAACCGTCACATGCAAAGAATAATTTTCGTTGTGCAAACCATTGCTCAGTTAGACCATTTTGTAGGTTGAAATCCTCACCGGCACTCTCCGCCTCTCAGTTAAAAGGATCAGCAAAATACAACTTTTGTTCGGTTACGTGGTAGGCTTTGACCCAACTCGTTTCCTGGACCATCAAGCCATCAAGACTTAAAAATAATAAGCCTAGTACAGAAAGTTTAGCAACAGATAACAAAACCACTCGCCCGCTACTATAAGCCACACAAAATTAAAGCTCACGGATTCTTGGTCCTTCCATTTCTTCTTTCTGTTTTAAGTTTTAGCTTCCACTCCTCACTAAACAAATCAAAACCAAAAAGAAAATGTTATTACTCTCCTTGGCGCCTCGTCCTCCTCTTCTCTCTTTTCCCGCCAATTCCATTTCCAATTTTACCATCAGAAAGCCCCACAGATCTGTGCGAGCAGCGGTTGCTAGGGAGGTTGATTCCTTCACAGAGAAGTCCGGCTACTTGTTCGACCTCACCGCCCGCGAAGCCGATTCTTTAATAGACTACGATGTTAAGAAGATTGCCGCAATTTATCGCAGGAAGCCGTTGGTTTTACTTCGCAGATTATTTCAGATTGGAGCTACGTTTGGGATGTGGTTTGGAGCTCGCTACGTTGATAGCTACACTGAGAAAGCTGACCAGATGTTTCAGGTTAAGATCACATTTGCTGAGTTAACGTTATTCTGATTAAAATTGCAATTCCAATTCCAAGTCTATCTGACTTCTTGTGCTTTCTTTTCCCGACTTATTCTTATCCGTTTGCAGATTAGAGCTGCACAGCTTCGGAAAATATTGCTGGAACTGGGTCCTGTACGTCTTGTTTGATAATATTGTTCAGAGTATATTTTTTCTTTTATTTTCCATAACTCAAGAGTAAAGAAATGAATAAAGCGATTTGATTTAATGTGAAATATTTCATTAAGCTGCATTTGGTTTCTTTTCTCAGGCATACATCAAAATTGCTCAGGCTGTGTCCTCCCGACCTGTAAGTTTATCGAAAGTAATAGAGAATTAAGACCAACTCCAATCCTCCCCCAAAATGGAGGAAAAACCGGCTCCAATCCAGAGCTTTTTTTTCCCTCCTTTTTGGAGAGGAGCTACAGTGCCAATCAAATTTGGTGTGGTAGCTCCTCTTTGTTACTGTTCATCTTTTTTTTCCCTCTCAACTTTTCAGTAATTTTTTTCTTTTTTTCTCTTTCAACCTTCCAAGCCGTTTTCTTTCTTTCTTTCTTTCCTTCGTAATTTTTCCTTCTTTGTTTTGTTATTTAAACATCATTCTAATATTTTCATTATATTTTTATTCAAGTAATTATAACTTTATAGTAATTTTATAATTTAGTCTCATGTTTATAAATATTTTCATTATATGCTTATCATTTTATAATTATGTACTTATGAATAAATATTTTAAATGAATAATTTAAAAAATATCCATTAGAAAACATCAAATAAGTAAACCACAAATACATTGACATCAATATCCGAAAAACATAATAAATTACAAACAAAGATAAACTAAAATACACATACATAAATATTAATAGTCAAATTGTAGAACTAAATTAAAAAAACATAAGCAAAATATAATTAACTACTAATACAGAGTCAAAATTTAATAATCAGGTAGATCAGTTCCATCTCTACTAATATTAGTAAAATATTCGCTAAACATAGTATTTGACGAATTTGGTTGTCAAATAATTAAGTTCCCAAATAATTAAGGATGTAATCTGTCCAACGATTGAGATGAACCGGTTTTTAATATAGCTCCTCTCCAAAATGGATGGAAAACAAGCGTTGGATTGGAGTCTGTTTTCCCTACAATTTGGCATTTTTCTTCCATTTTGGAGGAGGATTGGAGTTGGTCTAAGTAAGCATTGTTGTATTTCAATTGTTTTGCATGTCACTTGGTAGAATCTTGATCTTTGTTGTTTGTTTTCATTTTCCATTTTCTTTTGTTCCGACCATACATTAAATATCCACTCCAACTATTGTGTAAAATTGTATAGCACAGAAATTGAAGTTAACTACAATCCTTACATGATAATAACAAATTTTGGACTAACCATCGAATTATTTCTTTTGTCCAAATACTCGGCCAAGTCTAAATATCATCAACGTGCAAGCCTATCATAGAATTATAGAGTTAGCTGAGAAGCTTTTCCAGCAATTTTTCTATTTGATTGCACCAAGATCGTGAATATTTGAGCCAATGATATGGTGTTTAAATGTTACTACCAAGGCTAATAATGAGGGTAAAACGAGTCCGACCATAGTGAAACATCACAACTTCATAGCAACAAGGAGAGAGGGAATGTTCTTGCTTTGTTTTTCCAGCACCATTTTGAAACTTGTAGTGGATGCTATGACTTTCAGATCTTGGATACAATATGGTTCACCCAATAAGGTCTAAAATGACGGTACTCCAAAAGAAAAGCTTTTAGTTTCATTTTATCTTTCTTGCAGGATTTGATTCCACCTTCATATATTGATGAACTTGCACTGTTGCAAGATCAAATAACTCCATTTTCAACTGAACTTGCTATAAGCACTATAGAACAAGAACTTGGATTACCAATAGACACTCTTTTCTCAGAAATTTCTCCTGAGCCTGTAGCTGCAGCATCCCTTGGGCAGGTTCGTACATAATCATTGACAATATTGATGGTGGTTGAATTGCGATGCTCTTTTTTCGTAGAATCTTTATCTTTGTGTTGAGCACATGAACATGTAAATAATTGTTCTCTCTCTCTCTCTCTCTCTCTCTCCATACATATGGATGCATACACTGCATTGGTATAGGTCTACCAAGCACGACTACGTAATAGTGGGAAGGTTGTTGCTGTTAAAGTGCAGAGGCCTGGTGTTCAAGCTGCTATTTCCTTGGACATACTAATTTTGCGCTTCTTAGCAGGAGTGTTGAAGAAGGCAGGAAAATTCAACTCTGATCTGCAGGTTAATTTTTTTTGTATTAGTTGAAGAAAATTAGTAATTCGGCATTGACGACTGTGGCTAAAATGTCTCTTTGTCATAAAAATATAATTCATGACTATTAAGAAATACTTTGATTTGCAGGCAGTTGTTGATGAGTGGGCATCAAGTCTTTTCCGGGTATATTGGTTTCCTTACCCTTGAATTGTGAAAGACAAAATTTTTCTCATCTATATTACTCTAGTTACATCTTATGCTCAAGATAGCAAAAAGAGATCTAGGCATAATATGTTTGAATATTGGGATGATAATTATCTTTTTTAATGTAAACCTGTAATATATTTTCTTTTAGGTTATTGAAAACTATTCTTAGAGCTTTATATTGAATACAGGTAAATCACATTGAATGCAGGAGATGGATTATGTTAAGGAAGCAAATAATGGACTCAAGTTTAGGTAAGAGCGTCATCATTTATTAATTTGAGTGAAAAATAGTGAATTGAATAGACATTTTAGTCACAAAGATTGGAAAAGGAAATGGACTGGAAAATTATCTAGAAGAACTTTTTGCTATCATATGGAACTTTTACTTCCTAGATAAGCAATTTTCATTTTATTTCTTGTTTGGTTAAATGATTAAAACTTGCCTTTCAGCATTGTACAGTGGAAATCCAAAACTTATGTTTCTTTCTACCCACTATTAGCTTCTCATAATTTGCCCTTTTGAATAGGCTTGCAATAAGACTGCCTTTTGGTGACTTTTATTTCTTTGCATATAATAAAATCGAATCCTTCCCCTTTTTATTTTAAAAATAAGAATAGAATCCAATTCAAGAATTGGCTGCTTTCTGTAATTTCTCTCAGAAAAAGATAAATTAGAAAAAATTAATGTGGATTTTTCTTGTAACAAGCGTAAGAACTGCCAGACCATATGATTGATAAAGAATGCTTATAATGGATTTTAAGCCTGGGTGTTGTTCTATACACTGAAGTTTTCCACTTCTGTGCTAAAAATATAAGAACCTCTTATAATTTGATGCTGCTATTCCCTGAATTTATGTTCCTAACTTGTGCACTTATTTATCACTCTTATATGCTTAGAAAGCTCTACGGTGGTATAGAAGATGTTAAGGTTCCTGACATGTACATGGAGCACACAACTCGTAGAGTTCTTGTAATGGAATGGGTTGAGGTACATACTCTATTTTATATTACTATGCGTAAGTAGATTCTTTGGGGTTCCAACCAAACCTTGCCTAGAAGTTTTACTAACTATAAAGTAGACTAATGAGTCTGCAATGATTAGCTTACGCCACCGTGCTGTATTCCAGCACACTATTTCTTTAAAAGAAAGCAAAATGCTAATGTTTTTCTCCTTCAATGATTGCCTGCCTGAGCATGGCATGCATCACATGGGGTTCCTCTTTGAAAGCGATAAAGGGTAAGTGTACTAACTATAAAGTAGACTAATGAGTCTGCAACATGCAGTATTCCGACACATTAGTGCTTATTGTTTATTTAAAACATAAACAAATGTTAATGTTTTCCTCCTTCAATGATTGCCTGCCTGGGCATGGCATGCATCATATGGGGTTCCTCTTCGAAAAAGATAAAGGATAAGCAACGTCACAAAGCCTATTATTGAAAAATTATTTTAAAATTGCTGCATATTGCAATATAAAATGACATTTGATATGAATTTCTTCTTTTATGATGATGGAGATTAGGCAATATGTCTATTGTTTATGCAATTTTCTTTTATTTTCATTGGTTAGTACTAATAGACTAGGTCAAGTTAATCATTCTAGTAAATTTTTTGTTAATGCCTATTTTTAAATGTTATAGCTTAGGTTTTTAAAGGTTGTTGATCACCAAGGAATTTTGGTAGTTTTAGATTTGAAGGTATGAAACTTTCTTTTCCCACTAATTCTTAGATAAGGCTGTTAAACCTCAGGTTTCAAGAGAATCTTAAACTTATCTTTTATTCTAATTCCATCAATTCTTTTATCAAGATCCATATCAACTCAATGGCAATGTGTGTTTTCATTCATTTAAAGGTTTATTCTTTTGTAATGCAACACTCATTAATGTTGTTAACGGTACGGTGTCACATTCACTTTTTGTTTCAAAACATTGCAATAAATAACTTATGGAGCATGGGATCTAGTTTCTGTGTTGTGTGCACTTAACCACATGGCAGTGTAACGGTCTTCTTTGGGATCTTTTTAATCCACATGGCAATTATTTGGTCTACGTACCGGAACTGATAACATTCGAGATTATGCAGGATTATACACGAAAGATCCTTTTTTGGCCCTCTCTTTAGCCCTATGTCTCTTATCCCTAGGAGGTCTTCCTCCACTAGCAGGTTTTTTCGGAAAACTCCATTTATTCTGGTGTGGATGGCAGGCAGGCCTATATTTCTTGGTTTCAATAGGACTCCTTTAACGGTCTTCTTTGGGATCTTTTTTATAGTCTGTTTTAGTTAATTATCTTTAATTGATAGCTTTCCTTAATATAAGCTGAACAAAATAAGTTTGTTTTAAGGTTTTGTTGTTTATGCTAGCACTCGGTGGCTATGAGGGAAAAAAGAGTTGATTCCTCTCATTAATTAGATTAATTGGACAAGTCTATATATTCATTGTACATTCAGCTTATAAGAAGCGGAATAAGGGTGATTTTGTGTGGAATTATGAAATTTGTAAGTGAGAAGTGTGATTCCTAAAAGTGATCTTGAATCTAGGAATGATTTCTAAGCCTTAAAGTAATTTCTAGGAACCTATTGGCGTAACACTAACGGTTTTATATATTCAAATCCTAGGAGTGATTCCTAACTCTTGCTATAAATCTTGTGAGTTATTCTTGAAATCATCTTATTCTCTTTTTGTAGATTTAAAGTTAAATTCAGACACCCAAAAATTATAACTATATGATTTTTGTTTTGTCTTTGTCCATCGTATATTGACATTTTAACATGTTTATTTCAATTCATATGTTCTTTGAAAATTTATCATGGGGAATCACTGTTTAAGCTATTGCCTTATCATAGACGCGTAGTTTACGCTTTGGTATAATTCTTGCCTATGATCACTTTTTTTGTTTTGCAGGGCCACAAGTTGTCTGAAGTTAAAGATCTTTATTTGGTTGAGGTCTTTTTCAAACCAACCAAACCCTGTCATTCTTGAATGGTTGATCTTTATGTACTTCTCTTTTTTTGTGGTTGATTTGACTGATTCTTCCCTGGTTTTTACTAGGTAGGAGTTTATTGCTCGTTCAATCAACTTTTGGAGAATGGTTTCTACCATGCTGATCCACACCCTGGAAATCTGCTCAGTACCTATGATGGGAAACTAGCTTATTTGGGTAAGAGCTGCATCGCTTGGAAAATGCCATAATAAATGAATTAAACTCTATACGTGCATAGGGAATTTATAAGGACTTACGTGCTATTGGCCGACATGATTTTCTAGTACTTCCTTTGAATTTAATTTACTGTTTACTTTTCATTGTGTGTAACATAAAAAGTGTAGGGGAAGCATAATGTTTTTCTTCCTAAATATTGCTTCAGTCAGCCAATCTCTTTCCCACGCACTTAAGTATGAAGTGTTTATGAGTCTATTTTGGGTGGCTCCCTCTTATAAGTTTGAGCTTTTCCGAATGGAAGGATGTGTGGGAGTCTGATGTATAAATTGAGTGTTTCCCTGGTGTTGAGTTAAATGGTCGTATAACACGATGTTGGAGTTTTCTTGATTAAGAGGCACAGATGCCTGTCATCTATCTGCATGGACAATATTCATTACTAAGGTATTGCTTCTAAACAGTTTGTCCAATAAAAATGTCAAAAACTATTCAATCCAAAAGTTTAGCCTATTGGATGAGACTTGAGAATTTGCTATATATTACTCCAAGATTCCCTCTCATACAAAGTGTGGATAAACGCAGCAGATAAAAAGTCTGAGTATTGAGGGTGACACATCTTGAAATTGAGACTTTTTTTTATCATAGAATGCTCTTATATGATATTCACGAATCAAAATCTTAATATATCTCTTTGCCACACTATTGGTTTCGAAAACAAGTTAGCCTACTGTGGAAACAGTAAGTATCATAGCTTAAACTGATTAGGAAGCCCTAGAGATGTATAACTTTCTCTTTTTCTGAAAATGTTCCAGAAAACATTGTTTAGAAAAACTTTGAAGTGAATATGTACTTGTATATATATACACACATACCTATAAAACAGTTAACTTCTGTATTTAAAGTAAAGATTGGTCTGATTAATTATGACATAATTTAATCTTTCAGCTCCAATTTATTTTTGAAATTTGCTTAAAATTTCTTTCCTAGATTTTGTTTGATCATTTGGGCCATATCATGTTTTTTTGAGCTTGATTTAGTCTCATCTTGCTTTCTCAATGGAAATTCATGCTTCATGTGTGATGATAAACAAGAAGTTTATGATGAAAATCATGAATAGTGATTTAGGAGAAATTATTTCCTAATCGTAAAATAGGAAACTAGAGGATATCATGGATATTTACTTTAGGAAATTGCTGAAATAAGGGATATTGTTGTAAATAGGAAATATTCTAGTTATCTAAAATTAGGCTAGGACTTGTGTATATATTCAAAGGCACTTCTAGTGCAAAATAAGAAAAAAAGATTTCTTCTTTCTTCATGGTATCAGAGCCCAGGATGTTGTAACTCCTGGTTTCTTTTTTTTTCTGACACTTACTTGGCCTTCATTGCCAATAGTGCCTTTTGGAAAACAGATGGCTAAAGTTCTTACCAACAAAAACTCCAACGTGGAGGTCTCTTCCTCCTCTGAAATCTCCTCTATTGGTAATCCCAAAATGTACACCCCTACCCATATTGGTGAATTACAAACCTTGTTTCCATCTGACCAACTCAATGGTAAAAACTACCTCCACTGGTCACAAATGGTTAAGATTTTCCGTTAGGGCAAGGGAAAGCTTTCTCACCTATTAGGACTTGCTCTTGCTGTTTCGGATCCCAAGTTTGAGGCTTGGAATGTAGAGGATTCCTTAATAATCATGTCTTGCCTTTGGAACTCTATGGAACCAAACATTAAAGGCGCTTACATGTTCCTCTCATCTACTAAGGAGATATGGGATGCTGTTGCTCAATCTTATTCTAAGGTAAACGATGCCTCTTTAATTTATGAGATTAAGACTAGAATCTCATCTACCAAGCAAGGAATGCACTTTGTCAGTGAGTATTACAATCTGATGAAGAGTCTTTGGCTTGAGTTAGATCATTATCAAAATTTTAAAATGCAATGCAGTGATGATAGTGTCAAATTACAAAAGTTTGTCGAAAGGGAAAGAATCTTTGAATTCTTAGTAGGTCTTAATGTTGAATTTGACCAACTTCGGGTTCAAATACTTTGCAAAGATCCTTTACCGTCTTTAAATGAGGCCTTCTCACTCATCCAGGCATAAAAGAGTTGGAGAATTGTGATGTTGGAATCCAAGTCTGCTGACAGCTCAACATTCATCTCTATAAAAACCAACAAAGAAGCCCTTAACCACCAGCAACAGAATCCTCAAAATAAGGTAGCTATCTGGAGTAGTTTTTGTAAGAAGCCTCATCACACTAGAGAGACCTACTGGAAGTTACATGGGAAGCTACAAAAAGCACAGAAAGAAGGGGTAAACAAGGATGGACAGGTGAAAGCCCACTTCATTGAACCTACAAACTTTAGAGATTCTGAACAAGCTAGATCAGAACCAAAAGGACCTAACAAAAAAGAGATTGAGTGCCTAAAGAGCATTCTGAGTTCCTTGGAAGGTGCTGGTGCATTATGTTCATTAGCCCAATCAAGTGATTTTTCTAATTCTCATGCTTTTAGTGCCTTATTAGTGTCTCCTAGGGGTTCTTGGGTCGTAGATTCAGGTGCCACAGATTATATGACTACCTCTCATCATTCTTTTATTTCTTATAACCCCTGTCCTAGTAACAGAAAAGTTAAAGTTGTAGAGGGCTCTCTTACTACTGTTGCAGGTCAAGGAACCATTCCTTTGTCCCCTAATCTTCTCTTGAAAAGAGCACTACATGCTCCCAAACTTTCTGCCAATTTTTTGTCCATTAAAAGATTTACCAAAGACTTGAATTGCCTTGCCAGCTTTGATCCTAATTATTGTGTGTTTCAGTATCGAGAAATGGGGAAGATGATTGGGCATGCTAAGGAAAAGGATGGACTCTACCTTCTGGAGTCTAATAGTGGAGACAAAACCTCACATCCCTCCTTGACTTTCATGACCAGAGATACTCTTAACCCTATTTGGCTTCACCATTATCGTTTAGGCCATCCTTCTTTTGGTTTTTTGAGAACCATGTTTTCTAATTTGTTATATAACAGTGATCCTAATAGTTTCCATTGTGATGTGTGTGAGTTTGCCAAACATTGTCGTACTTTCTTTCCTTTGAGCAATAATAAATCTGAATTTCCCTTTACTTTGATTCATTATGATATATGGGGACCTTCAAGGATACCTAATGTGTCAAGAGATAAATGGTTTGTTATCTTTATTGATGATTGCACAAGGGTCACGTGGGTCTTTCTCATGGAAAACAAATCGGAGGTCAGCGAGATTTTTCCTAATTTCTTTCATATGATAAAAAACCTATTTGGGGTGAGCATAAAAGGGGTCAGGAGTGATAATGCCCGGAAATACTTTAATCAAACCTTATCTTCTTTCTTTCAGCGTGAAGGCATTATCCATTTTTCATCTTATGTTGACACACCTCAACAAAATGGGGTGATCGAGTGTAAAAATAGACATTTACTTGAAGTCACTAGAGCATTATTATATCAAATGAATGTCCCTAAACACTATAAGGGACAAGCTGTTTTAACTGGAGTTCATTTGATAAACAAATTGCCTTTCACGACCTCTAGAGTTCAGAACACTAGTAGAAATGCTCCATAATTTCTTCCCAAGCTTTAATATAAATAGTCTTAACTCTAAGGGTGTTTGGATGTGTTAGTTTTTTTCATATTCATGCTCACAATAGGGGAAAACTTGACCCACGAGCCCTAAAGCACATCTTTGTTGGCTACTCTCCTACACAAAAAGGGTATAAAATTTTTTATCCTCCCTCACATAAATTCTTCATTTCCAAGGACGTGTCATTTGTTGAGAGTTATTCTTTCTTCCCTAATACTTATCTTCAAGGGGAGATGGAGAATTCTGCGGAAGATAAGTATAGGGAGACTAACTTTTTACTTGATTTATCTTTCCCAAATGCACAGATTGAGTCAGCCACTACTGTCCCTGCACCACCTAACAAAACCAATCTGACCAAAATAAGTCAAAAAGTGCCTAGCCAGATGCCTCAAAAAAATACTACACCTATCCCTAACAAGCCTCTCTTAGTCGACTCACGAAGGGATACTATCCAGACCTTACCAAAGCAGGCTCAAGGTTTTAACCTAGAATCAGGTACTGAAATACAAAACCCTGAACTTGATGATTTGTATGTCCCTATAGCTCTTAGGAAGGGCACACGAAC
>JANKOE010000204.1:22955028-22981589 GCA_026284465.1 Erythroxylum citrifolium
TCTGGAGCGGGTTGGTGCCGCTCCGCGCCGCTCCGCCGCGATAGCGCCGCTATCGCGCGCTATTAACTACTATGATTCACAAAGGCTATGCTGGAAATGAAGTGTAAGCAAAGTCAAGGAGATCACACTCTATTTATTAAATTTGCTGTAGAAAACAAAATGACAGCCCTCATTGTTTGTGTGGATGACATCATAGTCATAGGTAATGATCTTGAAGAAATGGAACACCTCAAACTTAAACTTGCTCAAGAGTTTGAAATCAAAGATTTGGGGAAGTTTAAACCTTTTTTGGGCATAGAAGTAGCTCGTTCGAAAGAGGGAATTTTTCTATCCCAACGCAAGCATATTTTGGATCTTCTAGAAGAAACTGGAATGATGGGGTGCAAACTAATTGATACACCTATAGAACAGAATCATTGACTAAGCGAGGCCAAAGATGATGTAGACTAGCGGTATTAAAGACTAGTGGGAAGACTAATTTATTTATCACATACCAAGCCTGACATAGCATATGCAGTAAGTGTAATTAGTCAGTTCTTGCATGACCCTAAAAATGTCGATCTTCAAGCAGTGTATAAGGTATCGAGGTACCTTAAAACTACCCCTGGCAGAGAGATTATGTTTAAGAAAAATGACAATAAAATAGTTGAAGCTTATATCGATAGAAGGTCAACCACTGGGTACTACACTATGTTTTTGGGCAATCTTATCACTTGGAGAAGTAAGAAGCAACAAGTGCTAAGGCAGAGTTTAGAGCTATGGCTCACGATATGTGTGAGCTCTTGTGGACTCGTATCATCCTGAATGATTTGAAAGTTAGGTGGCAAGGTCCTATGAAGCTCTAATGTGATAATAAGTCAGCTATTAGTATTGCTCACATCCCGGTACAACATGACATAACTAATCACATTGAGATTGATAGGCACTTGGAAAGTGGGCTTATTTGTACCCCATATGTTCACACTGCCAAAAAGAAGGCAGATGTATTGACTAAGGGGCTAGCAAATGCACAATTTTAAGATGTTATAAGCAAGTTGAGAATGCAAGACATCTATGCGCCTACCAACTTGAGGGGGAGTGATGAAAATCAGAACAGTGATTTAGGAGAAATTATTTCCTAATCATAAAATAGGAAACTAGAGGATATCATGGATATTTACTTTTTGTGCAAAATAAGAAAAATGATGACCTCTTTCTTCGGTTCATATGGAGACTAACTTTCTATGATTTGCCAACAGATTTTGGTATGATGGGTGAATTTAAGCAAGAACTCCGTGATGGGTTTATTTCAGCTTGTCTCCATCTTGTAAACCGTGACTTTGATGCACTGGCTAATGACTTTGTTACTCTTGGGTACTTAATACTATCTTTCTTCTGGTGCTATATCTGAAGAAGCTGTTTATAAGGCTAAACTAGTATAAAACTGCAGGCTTCTTCCACCAACGGCAAATAAAGAGGCTGTTACAAAAGCTTTAACAGGTTTCTTCTGTTTCATCAATTTAGAGTTCAAAATTTCACTTTTTCAGGTCGTCTTAATAGCTATTTTTATTTGTGGAGAGGTGCATTTACTGGCCATTATTTTACCTGTAATTTCAATCGGCAGGTGTCTTCCAAAATGCTGTTGCTAAGGGAGTTCGGAATATAAGCTTTGGAGACCTCCTGGGAAATCTGGGGACTACCATGTATAGTGTTCTGTCTGTCCTTTTGAATTTAGCTGCAAGAGGTGCATTAGTTATTGTTCGAACTCTTAGTTTTCCCCATTAGATATATATGCTCGTTGTGTAGAAAACACTGGTTATAATGCTTTGCAAGAAAAAAATCATGTCAGTTTTATGTCCAACTTCTTTTCAATTGTTACTATGCATATAACTTTAACATATTGTCTCTTAGGAAATTGATGGCAAATTCATATTACAGAGGTCATATTCATGAAATTTAGAAAGTCTACAGATAATCCCAGACCACAGTCCTAAGAAGGCTAATCATTCTAAAGCATAATTCTGAATCGTACTCCTTTTGATACACAAGATCTTAATCGCGAGTGGTGTAGATTTCATTACAAATCTTTGATTTCATGTGTAAACTGAGATAGCTATACTTGAAACATATGATAGAAATTATTGGTTATGGAAAATTACAATATCAAATAACTGTAGCTTGTCTAATTGAGGTAATGTTTAATGGTCTATATCATTTCCAGGTACGAGTTCAAGTTTCAGATACCTTCATATTTTTCTCTTGTCATCAGAAGGTAGTCATTCTTTCCTTTAGGGACTAACTGATGTCTTACCATTTCTTTTTCATGTTTATTTCCTGTAAGAAGTTGGTTATATTCTTGTGGCCTTCAATTATAACATCCACATTTCATTTTCCTTTTCCTTTTCCATTTTCCATCTCTTAGTCTTGCAGTGTTGGAAGGAATTGCTCTCAGTTTTGATCCTAACTACAAAGTTTTGGGCAGTACATATCCCTGGATTGCTAGGAAAGTATTGACTGACAGCTCAGAACAACTGAGATCTTCTTTGCAAGATCTTCTTTATGAGGTGATATGAAGTTAGTGTTGTGATCTCAGGGTTCTTGTTTGAGTCACACTCTAGCCTTTTTTTTGCTTCTTGATGCTTTATTTTCTCTTTCAAAAGCATATTCACCTAAAGCATATCCTTTCCAGGAAGGTGTTTTCCAAATTGATCGTCTAGAGTCTCTACTTTCTGAGGTGAGATCCTTAACTATGCCATCTCTCTCTATCTCTTTTCTGTGCATTGCACACAACGAAAAGAACATTATTTTTTGGCTACTTCTGATAATGATTTATACTTTTGAAAACATTCCTTTTATATTATATCAGCTGTTGCTTTTGGCCCTATGTGTTTCATGTGAATTGATCCGTTTTTGTTTCTTTGACTATAGTAGGAGACTCAGGCATTCCCATCAAATGCCCAAAGATCTCTTTTATCTCATACTGTCTTTTGATGTTTCTTCTTTCTCAACTGAGCTAATTTAAAGGTGTTTTCTTTTTCAGTCCCTTCGTGCACAGATGAAGAGGTCCTTGGCGAAAAGAAATACAGAAGAAACAGAATCGAAGGTTGTTATCAAACAGATTCTCTCCTTCACCCTGGCAGAGAAGGTTTTGATATTACTCTTTATCCTCAGTGCTTATTTTTAACCCCAAAACATGAGGGCAGTAGCCTTCATTTTAGTTACTAATCTTTCATACCAAAAAATAATTACAGGGTGACTTTGTAAGGGAAATACTTCTTCAAGAAGTTGCTAAGGTATGAAATTTGGTTCCCAATCACGTGTTTTTGTGTTTTTATGTTTTATTTCATTACCGATTAAAAATATGATGCTTGTGAACAAGAAAATTCATCATCTTCCCATGTTTGTGAATTGAAGTATCTGGATGCATAATTTATTCTTGTAAAGATTCTTCAATATCTTCTAGGGTTTATATTTTTTCTTAAAGATTGTTCCTCTCTCAAGGAGTAATAAAATGTATTTTGCCACTACAGATTCTATCTGTTATCCATAGAGTTTTAGCTAGTGTCTAAATTAGCTCGAACTATATGTAGATTGTGTTATTTTAGGCTAATAGTATAAATTGGAGTGTTCTATTTCAATCTAATGAAGTTGTAATTCAAATGATTATTTCTTTTTTCTATCATTAATTATTGAAAGAAATTAGTTTAAAAAGAGTTCCTAGTCAGTTAATTGTCAAATACACTAAGTTATTTTGTGTGTTATTGTTAGGAAAAAAAAAGTGGCAAAAGTGTAGTGAAATGGGTACGTCTGTTAGTTTATACAATTACTTAAGACCTTAGTTTTGATCAGTTGTATTGAACACACTGGTAGCTAGAAGTTGTTATCAATTAAGAATCATGGTTAATTGCAAAATATAACAAAACAATAAAAAAATTATTAACATAATCATCTGATTAGAATTATTGTGCTAAATAAGTAACTGTGGGGAGCTTAGTTTATTTTACATTTAATAAAATGTTCTCAATTAGCGATTTTGACCAAGTGAGTTGTACACTCAATTTAATGATACTTCAATGCCCCCCAGTAATATTTTGGTACAAAAAAGAGTGCTCTAGTAATATTTACAAAATGACCATTTTTTCTTTCAAGCAGATCATTTTTTGTGATTTATACATGCAAGATAGTTTATGAATGATGTCTTTCTTTTTTAAATAGGACAATAAATTTTGATTAAAACAATTTATTGTATTTGTCATATCTAAATCTCTTAATTTTGGTACCAAACTGATTTTGTATCATAAATGAAAAGCAGTAGGAACATTAATCACTTCATTTTAAAGCTATGATGTTTGCATATGTTCATTTACATAAAGTAGTAAACATCATCTGTAAAGTTACAAAAGATGATTATCCCCAGTAAAAATGATAAGATGAAATAACATCACTATATGGTAAAGGTGACAACTAAATTCTTGTTGATAATACATAACTGAAAAGTAAATTATTGTTGCTAACACATAATTCATTTGGAGTCTAAGTAGTATGGTCAATCGTTTTCTCTTCCAAGTCCAATCCTTTTCACAGGACCTTACTCTTGAAATTTTTAATAAGGGTAAAAAAATGGCTTAACAATTATAGTGGTCAAGTTTTGTACGGACATAACTTTGGTGGATAATGGACATCTTGTAATAGAATGAAGGTTGAAGTTGTATGTCTTCTAAATTTACTATAATGGTAACTGATCTATCATCATTGGGGTATTGGTTCTAAAGTGATTGGATGAACGAGTCATATGATTTTTAGCATCAGAATCTCTAGCTTACATATTGTAGAAGGGGTTTTTTGAGACATCAAATACAATTTAAAAGGAATGATCCCAAAAAGGGTCAATGAACACATTAGAAACCTTATCTAAAGGGGCTAATAAACATTCGTTTGATAGATTATCCAGCTTGATGAAGTCTTCATTGTTGGAACTTTATAATTCTTGCTAATTTTTTTTTCTATTGCTTTGTGTTACATAGGCCAAATTCAAAGTCTTCTATCGGTTTCCTTACTACTCCATTTTCAGCTTGATAGTTTGTCTTGCAAATTTTTCAACTTTCTTTGGTGTTTCTCAATTTCTTACAAAATATCAGCTATTTCATTTAGCAATGGGACTTTTTCCTTTCACAAAATCTGTTCCTTTATTTGATCAATCAAGGTTAAAACTTGTGAAAAAAGTCATGCATCTTGTCCTTTTCAATAAATTCATTTATTTTGACAGGACAATTATTGCACAATAACTAAACTGACTCAGTAGCAAATTTATGTCGATTACAATTTACCTCGCCATATTCTAGCTTTAACCTTTATTTCATACACTTAAGCAACATTTTTGACTTTAGAGAAGGTTGCCGAACAGCTTCTCAATTCCCCTACACCCTTCTGACTTAAGGGTTTGAAGTTCACTGTTGAGTTAAGACTTCTTCTGACATAAAGGGTTGAATTTTGGGTATAGTTGATTTATGTGATTTTCTACATGTCCTTTAGTTAGGGTCTAAATCTAACAATAAAGGTTGTAAGTAAGGTGGCAATCAAGAAGATTATGGAAAATTGAAATACTATAGCACACTCAGCATTTAGGAATCACGAGTGGAACAGAAGTTATACCACAGAAAAATTATTTTAAGTACCTTGAATCTATCACCCAAAGTAATGATGGGATAGAGGACAACATAGTACACCATATCAAATTAGGGTGAAAATGAGGGATGCCTCAAGAATTTTATGTGACAAAAGATATCATTCAATCTAAATGGTAAACCTACCGTTTAACAATTAGGTCGGTTATGCTTTCTGGGACGGATTATTGGTCCATCAAATAGCTGTATAGTCAAAACTTAATGGTGATGGATATAAGAACTTTTCGTTAGATGTGTAACCTTACAAGAAAAGATAGTCAAAAATATAGTGATAAGAGACAAGTTGAGGGTGGTTAACATTGATAGTAAATTAAGAAAGACAAGGTTTAGGTAGTTCAGATATGTTAAGAGGAGACATTTTGACGTCTCAGTAAGAAGATGCGAGAAGATTGTGTTTAAGAAATTTAATAGAAGAAGAGAAAGACTTAAGAAAAATTGTGGAAAGGTAATTAAGAACAATTTGGCCCTACCAGAGCTTACTGAGGACTTAGCCTTCAATTGAAAACTTAGGCGAACTAAAATTCGGGTAGATAATCATATGTAGAGAAGTCCTTATCTTGTCATAGGCCTTTCAAACTTTTTCTTTCAATCTTTTGTGACTTTTATTAGTATTAATACTTTTTTATCGCACTAGCTTATTTAGTTATTTTATTTCTTTATTTCATATTGTTTCCCTCTTTCAATTGTTTTTTTTTGTTTTATTTACTTATTTGCTTTTTTCGTTTGTTTGTTTGTTTACTTATTTTTATTTTTATCTTTATTTATTATTATTAATTTTTTAATTATTTTCAAAAAAAAATTCAATGGTCTTTTAATAGGTCTACTAGAAACAACTTCTCAACTATTTAGGGATAAGGCTGTATACTTCTAGACCTTTTTAGACTCTAAGTCTCGGTGAAATTCTTACTGGATTATTGTTGTTGTTGTACTTAGGTTGAACCATGATATAACAATGAAGGATACAAAGTACTTAACAAGTAAAATTACAAAAGCAAAAGCTGCAAGATAAAAGATGGCTAATGCTAGAAATTAGTAGGACTCTGATACCATAAGGAAAATTAGGAGAAAAATGTTGTATTATTATGATGATTTATAAGCATATTTGTATAGTATACACGTTGAAAAATTCTAGTGAGCTTTCTTAAAATTATCTCCTAAATTACCTCCCAAATAAGTTATCTCAAGAATCCCACTAATTAGTGAATGTTTAGGTTTTACGTTAATTTAGGAATAGACAGCTCATAACAGATTGTAGTTCCCTTTTCTTTCACAGTGATATAATCAACTTAAAGAAACACTACCCAAGCTTTTATTTGGATGTCTATATTAGTACTATTATTTGTGAATATATTACATTTAACAATGTAATAACAGTCACGTCCTATGTAATGTCCATTACTTTAGACTTAGTATCAATTGCAATCTACCAAACTTAACACAAATGTATGCGTACATTCCAATAGGATGTTATTAAAATGCACTTAATCGATAGATTTTAATGAGTTGTAGGGAAATCAGAGAACTGAACTTCTCGTAAGAAAAGTTGGAGTGGGGATACTCAACATATCATTCCATTTTCTGTGCATATACCATGCTTGTTTGTGCTTCAGGAAATTGCATATTTCAACAGACGGAAGATCGTGCTAGGTTTCCATATGCCTAATGGTTAAACTCACTTTCTTTTAGATTTTTCTAACATGAAATAATCTGCATAATGGATTCTAAGGTATGTCAGGTAGCTGATAACAACTCCTCAACTACTCTTCCACTAGGCTAAAACTAGGATAAGTAGTGATGCTTATAAGAGCTCATGGTTACCTTGTGAATCCTATAATTTTTATCATATTGAATCAATCATTGACAGTTCCATCTTGGATAAGAATCAATGATGGGTGCAAACAAACTGTCATTCATATTCTTTAATTATTCAGCTGATTTCCTCTATAGACTATAGTGTCTCAAGTTGCCTTGTTCATATGCAGGGCTTGGATGCACTTGGGCTTGCAACTCTACATTCCTTTGCTTCCACAGCTACTGCAACTGTACCATTTATGCCCAACTTTTCTTTTGCTTCAATGACTGATGAGGATATGATGAACTTGAGAACCTTGCGCCGCCTTATGTTACTTTTATCAAGATCCCAAAAAAACTCTAGCCCCACCATGGTACTTTTTTAGACAGTTGTTAATAATACAATCAGGTTTATTGGTGCCTCATTTTCCAAACGATGACAGATATGCCCAAATTGTTCTGGGAGAAGTTGTAATTTTGAGGGCCTCAAAATATTCACCATTTTCTTTTTCAGCCTTCGAAGGCAGACTTATAGATGCTAACTTTATGTTTGTGTCTTTAAATACTAGATATAATGTTATGCAGTACTTCTACCAGTGATGTGAATGAATTATGAGAGGATACAATGGTTAATGATATAACATACCCGCTTTAGCTTATTACCTACTTACTGTATTGCAATAACTGGTATATGGATTAATATCTTACAGGACGAAGGAGTTATCAAAAACAAGAATCGTAACACATACTCTGAGGAAGCTTCTCTTCTTGTTTATGAAGTTCCATCAGTTCAAGAAATTCTGCCTGTCCTTTCTGCTATTCCCGAGGTCAGCTTTAAGTTTTCAGTTTCACATGGAATCTTTTATAATACTTTCAATTGGATAAGTAGTACTTCCTAACTAACATTTTCTGTCCTGTTTGGAGTTGTTGGCTCTAATCAAGCCTAACTCTTCTGAAATTGCATGGTCTCAAGAATTCTTAGATTAGAATACTAGAAACTCCTATCCAACTCTTTGCAAATGACATGGTTTTGAGCTTGTTTACATGTTCGATTAAGATAATATCAACACAGTTACCTTTAGGATCTATCAACATGGTGACAGCATGTTTTAGGTCAAAATGAAATACGCACTGTATCATTTACACCATATGTTAGTTGTTATTTCAGATTCTGTTAGTAGGGAAGACACGTGTTTACTGATCCGGGTAGAGAGGATGATTCAGTTATCACTTGAGAGTATAAGGCAAGGCTGCAAGAGTGGAGAGGGTATGAGAAAATTTGGGTTGTAATCACTGACTTACCCTATAGGGAAGTACCTATTTGATCAATTCCATTCCTCATTCTTACTTACCAAACACTGCACCTAGATAAAACCTTCAACAACAGAGATCAGTTAGGAAATTGGATTGTATTTTTGGAGAAAAAAATAGATCTGTTTCTTTCTTCTCTCTTTCCAGTTTGGCATGAGATAGATATTGTGTTCTTTCTTGCTGTTTCATTTTGGTGATTCAGTATTAAGATAGATATTATGTGTTCTTTCTTGCTGTTTTAGTTTGGTGATTCGGTTAAGAAATAGCAATATTTTCAGACATGGCCTCATTTGGAACAGAGTTGTGCTTAAATCAAGGCCTTATAAAATTCTGATGGTCCATCTAACTCTCTTAGTCTGCAAGTTGAAACTTAATCCACACGCAAGATAAAAGGTGTACTGGTCTAAAGTGCAAGTCTGGATGAACTTTTTCTTGAACGCTCCATGTTCCCCATTTCTTTTGATGGTAATAATTGTTAAGGAATACGCAGCGATATAATTAAATCAGTGGTTTTTGTTAAACTAGGTTCCTGAATCATGCTAGTTTATCCACCATAATCAGCGTAGTTTACTATTGAGTCCATGTCTTAATTTTATGTTGAAAATACTTTGCAGCTCCCACCAGAAACGCAGCAGCAGTTGCTTACCTTGCCAGCTAATCTGATGGGAAGATTGATTTCCCGTGCCGCTGCCAGGACCATCAGGAGGATTTTCCTCTGATATCAGACAGGTTATTAGGGGACATTGTTGTTTCTGTATATATTTTTCTTGCTTAATCAATTGTTCACAAAATTAACCAGATAAGCCATTTTGTGATGAGGAGGGAGCATCGCGTTGACAAACTCTTCAATCATGCTTCGCTGCCCTCATATTTTTAGCTACTGGGCATATTTTTAGAAAAATGGAAAATAAAGATTATATTTTCTTGAAGCTAAAAGATGTTTACTCGGTGCTTTTGTGTTATTTTAAAAACAAGAATCCTTTTTAAGTTCATTTTGGCAGTTGAGAATCAAGTCGAGGACAACAATGTTTAGTATTACTTCCATTAATCTCCCAAGAGTGAGTTTGATCCAAGAGACTTGCAATCAAGGAATTCATCCACCAAATGAACATATTAGAAAGGATATCCACAGAAAATCACAAGTCTTTATGGTTATTCATTACCACACTGCTGGGCAAAGACAATCAGGAACTAAATGAAGCCGCGCAAAATAAATTTTTGACGAGTAAATTGTTTAGCGAATAAATTTGATCACTAGGCTTTGGTCCAGTGGTAACAAGGTACCTCTTTATCCGTTTATAATGGTTTTGAGTTGGGATTAGATACAATTCTACGCTTGAGGATGCGTCAAAAATAGTTTAAAACAATCCAGATCACAGATCAAAGATCAACCAAGGCAATAGATGTAACCGTACAAGTTGAGTCAAGATCCACTGGGCAAGCAAAGTAGAGGAACTATTCGGAGACGGATCAAAATTTTATTGCTCTTACCCTTAATTTTATCACAAATGCTAAACCCTAGTTAACAAATAATATTTGGTAGGTATAAAGACCACGAATTTCTTTCAGAAGTGGACCTTATGTAACAATCATTGTACAGGTATCGCAGAGACGAACGAGTAGCAAGCATTCCTCTTCCAACCACAGAGGATAACCTGCAGTGATGAATAATAAACGAATGCAAGACTATGCATTGTTATGTCCCACTATGACGGCCATATCTGCCCTCCTCGTAGTGCCTCTTGGAGCTGAATCACTTGTTGTTGATGTTCAGGTGGCAATGAACTCAACTGCTCTGGTGTAAGGTTTAGAACTTGCTGCAGTAAGCCAGGATCTAAATCTGCCATCGGCTGCAAAGAACGGATCATATTATCAGCATCTCAAATATGATCTAATCACATAATATGGAGAAGAAAATGGCATAAGCATTATTGGTACTATGTCCATGCAGCCATTATATAAAGAGGCACCACAACAAACTAAATCAATTTTGTCAATCGCTATCAAGTCCTCAATGACACGGAACCTAGAAAGATCAATTCTAAACCTAGACAAATATGTGGTACTTAAAAGTCAATTGAATCCCTAATTTACTCATTTATCCAATCGAGTCTCCAAAATTGTGTTCAATATATGATCAAGCCCTCAACTGACTGTTCTAAAGTCAAAAAAAGTTTGCAACTGTAATAAGAGTCTCAGATAAATAAAGTTCCCAAATGACCAAAACTATTTTGAGATACTCTTTTACCAATTCAAATTCCTAGTCATAGAACTATGCGACCTAAAAGTACTTTGAACAGAAGTCAAGTTCAGAGCTCCCAGTCAAACGAGAATGCACAGAAGAATTTTGGATGCAAGCAAAGCTCATAAAAAATACAACGATCAAACATAGTGTCTTAGCTCTTTTTGTAATTTTTTTTAAGCACAATACCTGATCACTTTGTTTATCAGAATATTTCAACTCTTCTGACTTAGCAATTGAATTTGTAGGCAATGGACCATCTGTAGAAGCTTGAGATGGTCCAGGTCGAGGGGTAACTCCTGAAGCACCCATAGAGACAGATATGCTTTTACTATCTTCCAATTTCAGCAGTTTTGAAGGCTGACTACTAGGCTCTCTAGAGTCGTAAATTGAGCTTGTTTGCAAGTTCATAGATGTACTATCATGTACTTGAGCAGGTCTACCAACATCCTTGCTGACAGGACCTGAAATGCCCGACGATATCAAGGGACCAGGCTGTTATTCTAAAGTAAGTTAGACCAACCATAAGTATATTTTGTGAATGGCAGCTGCAAATAAATAAAAATGTACAGCCAGGCAAATGCAAGAGCACACAGATTCCAAGGCCAAAATTGTATATATTTATCTGTGTTAAACCATTTTTTGTTGAATAAGTGCGTGGGCAGCCCAGCGTGCTTGAGTGCACAGATAGCACTTCATGCATGCAAATATAAGGAAACCAACATATGTATATCATCCCACTACAAGATATTCTTATTTCATTTACGAGAATTTTGTTCAATGGGTAATTATCAGCCGATTTGAACAAGCATCCTTTTGGATATTCAAATAAAATAAAGGGCAGCAATCAGAACATTAACCTACATACCCCATCCTCTATCTTCTATTCCACCAAACTAAGTTATCCAAAGATGGGTCGGATGTATGCAAAAACTATTCTTTGCAGAAGAGATGATAAAATCCCCTGACGAAATTGAGGAAAGTTAAAAAGAAAATTAACAAGGAACAAGGATTTGATCACTTTGAGGAGATCAATCTCCAAATAGACCAAAGATTTTAAATTCGATTTGATTGCTTGAGAAAAATAGCCAGGCATTACATAAAAGAGTTCTGAGACACTTGAACTAAAGAGAAATAAAAAAACAAAAGGAAATAATATCAACATTATTCTTTTCTTAAGCAAATATTCTCCAACTATGATTATGCTAATTAGCAATTCAAGATCCCCAACATTAACGAATTCAAATCCCTAATATTCAGGGATCATATTAGCCCCTGCAGCTTCAAAACAGCCTTGACCTCAAGGCTGATCAATAATAAAATTTAAAAGTTCTCTGCCGATGCCTCATAAGGTTTCCAAATAACATATTTAACCAACAAGTTGGACAAGCATTTCAATGATAGGATGTTCATGATGCATCATTTCACGCCAATCTAATATCGCTTGAGACTTGACTCTTACTTCACCAATGGAGGAAATATCTCACAAATTTTGTTGCATAGTAACATTCTCATCCAGTTTTGTTATAAGAAATATGGAAAATCAGATGCATCTTAGAGCTTACTGGCAAATCCAAGCAAAAAGCAACTGAACCAATAACTGGACAAGTACAACCATTCTGCCCCAAGATACCACACCACCCACTCCTTTGACCTGTAACTAGTAAAGCACTGACGGTAGTATTCTATGCACCTACTAAACATAGTCAATTAGATAACTTAAGCGAAAAAGCTCCCTCTAAAAATTGCTAGTGAAAACTTTATCCCAATCATTGACAATAGAATATGAAACTCCATGCAATTTCACTACGAGCAATAATTGCAACAGTATAAGGATATCGTATACCATAAAAGTCAACATATTTTGTAAGGTAATGCACAACCACAAACATGGTGGTTTTATCTTGTGATGGTGGAAGACCATCAATAAAATCTGGATATGTTAGTCCAAGCCTCATTGGGAATGGAAGAGGTTGAAGTAAACCATGGACAGCAAATCATTTCATCCTTCTGGCTCTGGAAAACATCAAATTCAGCCACAATTTTTTCATAGCAATCCCCATTTCCTCCTAGTAGCAAAATTGGTAGGTTAGCTTTAATGTGCGAAGAAACCCAGAATGACCTACAGATGGTGATAAGTGGAACTCCCGCAAAATAATGCTTTGCCAAGAAGAAGAATCTGAGGTTAAGACAATTCTTCCCTTGTAGCACAAGTCTATGGAGTTCCAGCTATAATAATACCAAACAACTCATCTACATTAGGAATAGGATTTTTCCTTTCTATTATGTTATTTAGTGCCCGGTACTCAATAAACACCCGCAAGATCCATCCTTTTGACCGAATCATAACAAAGGATAAGAGTGGGCTAACAGTATATTTTATGATTCCTGTTTCAAGCATCTCCTTATCAATTTCCTCAATCTCCATCTTTTGGAAATGTAGGCAACCAAAAGGACAGGCATTAGCTGGTGTGCTCCCCGGCAAAAGAGGTATTCGATTATCATGTGATCAAAGAGCAGGAAGAATAGAAAAGATATCTGCAAATTCAAGTAATGACTGAAGTATTTATCTTTTTCAGATTTAAATGGTTCGCAGCTATACTATAAATCTATGGCATACTTCCAAAGAACCTTCCCCACTCTGTAGCTAGTAACAGTTACCATGCTTAACTTTAGAAGCACATGCATTCCTTAAAGAATGAATTTCATAGTCAATTTGAAAATTTCCGACAAAAATCTCCTACAGGAATAGCCATTCAATTCCTAAAACTACTACATAATCTTCCAGTGGTAGCAAGAATAGTTCATAAATATTCCTTTACCTGCATAACCAACTTCACCTTAAAACACTTATTATCACATGTTCACCCATCTGTTGCCTTTACTTCAAACTTGTTACATTGTTCAAGTCAATAAATCAGTCGTTCAGCAACCTTTTTGCTATTAATAAAGTTAGTGATTGATTCAATAATCTCATCATTATCCATACCTTCTTGAGCAGAATCAATTGACTCGACCTCTAATTCATCTTTACTTGCTCAACATCAAAAAAATTTCTTGCTTGCGACGATGTCCTTGCATTTTTCATCACAATTCCAGCACAAGCCCTTTGATGATTGTTCTTTGAGCTCATCTTGTGTTAGTCATATAGTATTTTGAATAGGAATAATTGGGGCAGCGAACATATTGGTGACTAATTTACTAACACTCTTACTGGCTCTACAATTTTCTGCATTAATTTTCTCTTCATGGAACCTATTGCAGCAATCATGATGTTAGGAGGATGTGCCTTAATTTCACAATGAATATCTACATTAAGACCTATAATGAATGTCCTTATCAACCGCCTTCCACACCAATCTTTATCCCCATTTGACAATCACTCAAATCAATTCTAATATTCCAACTAGTAGAGGTTTGTCGAATACTAACAAGCTTCCCATCAACATTCTCATATTTGGATGTCCCAAAACAAACAAGAGTCATTTCTTAAATGTTCCCAAGAGGGAATTCCATGACAAGTTTCATACCACCATACCATTAAAGGCATCTCCATCTAATTAGATTGAAGCAATTTCCACCTCACAATCTTCTACAGATTTATCAAAGAAAAAATAACTTCTCTCCTCTACAAATCTAACTATTGGATCTCCATCTTACCATCTCGGAAACTCCACCTTCATGTGAGGGTAGCCATTAAACACATTCCTAATGCCTTCAGCTTATAACTTCATATTGCTTCAGTTGTTTACCAGCAAAAGTAGAGATTCCCTCCTACTGAATTTTGTTAAATCTTTCAAGTAAGCTCTTCATAAATTCTACTAGTGTGTTAATCTCTGCTTAAATTGTTCAAATTGACGAACTCATGAAAGTTTTGGTATGCATTGCTTAAGACTGTAGATCTGTAATTCCTAAGTTTTGTTTTCTATTTCAGGTCAAGGGCATATAATTTTTTTTTTTTTTTTTGGGCAGTGGTGGTGGTGGTGATAAGAAATAGAGGAAGAGAATTTCTAGGATTAAGGTTCTGATACTAAATAATCGAACTCTATAATGAGTTTTGATAATAAATGATAAAAACTCTAGGTTTTATCTAATGAGTTTTCTTTAATTGCTAGAAAGAAAAGCCAAAGGCATTAACATACATATAAAATCCTTAATCCATAGTCAACTGGACTAGGAATTCTAACCGCAAATAAACAAACAAAAGAAGATAATATCAATCTCTTATAATTAGGGGTAACAGATATTCTTATTTAAATAAAATAATAAATGATTATACATTTTATAAATTAAAAAACACGTATATTAAAAAATCAAATCCCTAATATTAAGGAGTCCCATTAAGAGAGCAAAAAATGACAATGATATCCTCTAACCAGAGCCTTCTTTCTCTATTCTACCGTGATAACAAGGATTAGAAAGGTTTGATACCTGAAGCAAAGAATCTGCTGTCGAAGGACGAGAAATAAGAGATGATTGAACACCAATACTTGGAAGAGCCATTTGAGAACTATGCCCGAAAGTTCCAATCTGTCCTGGTAATGGGCGTTGCACCTGTTGATTCAAAGATGAGGAAGTTGCCACAGGAGCTTGTGCTCTCATAGAGGAGTGAAACTGTGGTATTCCAGATTGCCCTGGCAGTACAGGCTGTTGATGAACATGGTTATTAGAGTGTTGTTGAATCTGAGCTCGAGGCTGCAAAGAAGGCCGATGTGGTGCAGAAATATGGTTGTGAACCACAGAATTTTGAGCCGCAACAGAGAATTGACCATCCTGCATTCTAGGTACCAAGGCTGGTTGTGGCAACCTCTGTGTAAGAGGCACTACACCAGGGAGAGACTGAACAGCTGGTTGCTGAGCCTGTTGGAATGACGACACTGCAGTTTGAACTAGAGGCTGCTTATTGTTTGCCATTTGCAACTGCACAATAAAAAATCTTCATATAACTGACCTTTTCACCAATACTAAACAAAATCAAGTAATATTTTTAAGATATGTTGGTAACTAACCACTTGTGGGGTGACCAATCCCAACATAATTTGAGCCTGAAAAAAAAAATGTCACAAGAAGACAGATCAGAACAAAAGGCATATAAATCTCTTCTTTTCTTTTTTTGTTCTGAAAGAACTGCAATGAAGAAGAAAAAAGGTAATTGTATACACAACTAAATGCAGTAGGAAGCACAAAATTGCCAGAAGATTAAACTCTTATAGAGCAATGTTAACTCATTCATAGCCAAACAGAAGATGTCTCAAATAGCAATTATTGCTGCATGCCAAAATAAACAGTGTTAAGTGGCAATACAAATCACTGAACCCTTATATGGACAAATTTTCATGAATACCTGAAAAAGAGCTTTTGATAACTGAGGCCTTGCAACCAATAGTTGACGTGCTGCCTCTCGGTTTTGCGACGTCAATACCTTTGTTTGAACAGAAAACCAGATATTACCATCAAAGACATCCTTGTGAAACAATGAGGTTTATTATAGAACATACCTTCATCTCAGAAATCATTTCATTCAATTGGTTCCTGGACATTTTGGCCAAATGAAGAGTTAAAGGATCACTGGCAAGTGCTGGCTGGTTCCGTAAGCCATTTTGATTTGACTGCACAGAGGTTTGGGCACCGCCTAGAGCTCCAGCCATGACTGTCGCAGCAGTTATAGCAATATGGAGACCAATCGGTTGATCATGACCAGATTCTGAAAAGGCTGATAGGCCCCCCACTTGTTTCTTAGAGTCTGAAACGTAAAAACAAGAATCTTTCATATTCATGTTTGTGGAACAATAACTTGAAAATAAAGGTGACAAAACGACGACAACCAACCAATACCTGCAGCCAATCCAGGTCCTGCTCGACCCTGCAAATAAATAAGGCAATCCTTAGCATCAATTTTGAAAGGTGGCCCTTCATGCAATTAGAATTCAAAGTTTTTGAAAGGTGGCCCTTCATGCAATTAGAATTCAAAGTTTCAAACTGATTAAAAACAACAGAAAAGCAGTAATCGAGACATTGAAGAATTTGGCTGAGCTGGGTGATTCAAGTGCCAAATATGGAATGAGGTGAAAATGCCTTTTTTTTATCAATTAATAATCACGTTAGGCTTTTGATCAAATTTTTCTCAGCCATCATTTAGGATGAACAAGCAAAAACTGGTAATAAGGATCTTTCAATGGATTTCCCATTACTTTGTTTGGTATTAAAAAGTGTATGCGTACTAAAAAATACATTCATATTTAGGTTGTGATATCGCTTTTGAAATCATTGGATCACTTTTCATGTCACATTGTAGTGTATCCTCACAAGTCTGTCCTTGTATTCAGTCAATAGTCTTGAAAATTAGCTTCTCCAAAAGAAGTTACATCACTCTGAGGCCCAAAGCAGACATTTGAAAATGAAATTTCCCGGTGAAATTTCATTTCCTTCAACAATTAATAAAAGGTTACAGACGAATCATTTACCACTTTTCTCATTCACAATTTAAAATCACTTATATAACAGCATAATACTTGCTACATATGGCAAATCATGCAACTTTTTAAGTCAAAACTTAGCAGAATTCTAGAATGTCTGATCACTCTTTATTCTAATCATCCTAACCCTAGCCCTCCCCTTTGTCCCTTTTACCATCTTTTTACATATCTAACATATCTCAAAGAGACTCCTCCAGGAGCCAGTTGCACCTTTCATATGGATCATTAGCTCTCTGTTTGATCAATTACCTGTAGATCTGAGCAATGCATTCATCTCAAGAAGTTCTATTATCTCTTCTAACAGCACACTATTGTAGCACAATTGATAGGTATTGTCAACGAGGCTTTCAGTCGTTAAATAGGAATGAATTTTCCAACCAACTAGAAAGCCTAGTTGAACCAAACAAGAAAAGTCCCACGGGGAAAAGTATGTCGTTCATCAGTTCATTATTAATGAAAAAATCCATAGAAAATGGCATATATCCATATAAAAGGTAAAAGAAGGGCAGCCAGTCAACACAGTATATTCTGGCAAGCTAGCATAATTGTTACGTGTGATGGTTAAGAGAATTCCCTGGTAAGACTGCTTGCTATAATTTCTTTAATTATACTCCATACTTTGATATCTATCAAACTACAAGACAATATTGTTTGGATATTGACATCAGTCCAATCACAAACCAGCTATTGCAATAGATTAACGTCAGAAAGGAAAATAAAGGAAAGGAATTGTAGAACTGTGTAGGAACTAAAATTCTAACTGCACCTGTTCCCGGTTTCTATCTGCATTTTTGTCATTTTCAGCAAAATCAACTCGCAATTGTCTTCCATTGATCACATAACCCTGAAGGTTACGGCGAGCACTTAATGCTGTCTCTTCATCCTTATACTCACAGAATCCGTAACCTTTTGGTTTGCCAGTTTCTCTATCAATGACTAACCTGAAGAAAAAGAATACAATTACATCTTAAATGACTGCATTATTTTAGTATGAGAATTAGAAATACATAGAAGATATTTTTACTACATCATGCCATAAAGTAATCCGATAAAGTGTAACAGGATGCACAAATATACAACACCAAAACAAGTTCTTACACAGAATTAGATCTTCTAACAAGCGGAAAAGACTTCAGAAGGCCAAAAATAATGGTCTTTTACTTCAGAAGACCAAAAGGAAGGTCTTTTAATTGACAAATAGAATTTCAGGCTATAAATTATTCCCCGGTCCCCCTTTGCTTTCTCAACTACCACAATTTATTTTTTAATCCAACAGTGACTAACGCCAGCACTCTAACAAGAACTTTCTCTAACCTCTGACAGCAATTTTGTTCACCTTTAGTTTTCATTCAAGTAAACATTTATACTCACACATGATGCAACACCTTTCACCATTTTAGCAGTATCAAATGTTTATCCTTTCTTCCATAATCATTATAATAGTAGGGCTTCAATTATGTTAGCAAACAACTCAAATTAAATCTCAAAGTTTATTCAAAAGTTTAATTAGAACCTCAAATTTTAATTTTGGTCATTAAGACCTTTAAATTTATTTTTTATCAAAATTTTCCAAAGTTAACTTATCAACAGAATTCAAGAAAGATGTAGACATGAATAGTGACATGTACTCTTAAAGATATAGTAATTGTAAATTATCTTCAACAACTCTATGATAAAACTTAAAATTGAAATTTTAACTGGTCAATAATAACGATACAAGATACCTTTCGAGTAAAGTTTGATGACTAATTTAAGTAATATTCCCAAAGAAATAAGGCAACTTCTAGGGGCCACAAAGAATTAGTTAATCATTTTCCAATTCAAACATACGAATCTTCCTTCAAGCGTTTTTATTTTTCCCCCTTAGTCTGCTAAGGAACAAAACTTCCTCTTTTGCTGCGCCTCTTTTCTTCAACACCCAAAAAGCCTAGAGGAGATATTCATGTTAACCTATGTCAAGCAATAACATAAAGATACCAACATTTCCGACTCCAACAGCCCATATGCATTTCTAAGCAGTTAGTTGTCGATACAATTGTAAATCGAGCAACTTATTTTTTTTTTTTTGGCTACCTAACAAATACAATGCAGAGTGGAGCTTAAACAACTAAAAAAGATAGCATTTTAGTTGGATAATAACAACTAATCGAGCTTAAACCTTTTCTTTTGGCAACATAAACTATAGATTTCAAACGGTGGATAATAACAATTAGAATTATACAAAAAGAAGTGAAAGACATTACCTGAAAGAAACAACAGGACCAACCTCTCTGCAAATATCAATAAGCTGTTCCTCGGTGGCGTCGTAGGGTATATTCCCAACTGGACAAGACCAAATTAGAGATCCAAGGTTTATAACAAAGACTGTCGTGAACAAAAGAAACAAAGGAACACTAACGACCTCAAATAAGTCATCGGATAGCATTAAAAAGAATCAGTTCAGTTAGCGAATAAAATGCAAATACATTCACACTACAAACAAACACGCAGCGATGAAGAATGGGTACCAAAAACGCAACGATGCTGGGAAGAGGAGGCCATGAAATTAATTCCTTAGCTAGCAAGCGAAGAAGAAGAAGAAGACGAAGGGCTTCATATTCGTCCTTCTTCACAATTACTTTCCTTTTGTTAGTTTTCTCAACCTAACTGCTCTTCTTCTACTACTACCATGAAAGAGCATAAAGAAAACATGAGTTTTGTATCTTTGATTGCGTTATTTGAAGAGAAGGTGTCTGAATTGGAGAAATTTGGGAGACAAAAAGGCGGGGCTTAGGGCGGCTCTGCTTTTGTTTCGTCGGCTTCGCTTCCGTCTGTTTCTCTCACAAGTCTGTGAATGAAAAGGAAAGAAAAGAGCACTATACTCCAATGGTTTCACATGACCTCATTTCTCTTCTACTAAGTCGCCAATAGATTTGATCCTATATTCTTCTTTTCCTATATTCAAATAAATGAAAACTTAAATTTGGTTCCATCTAAAAATGTAATTTTAATTTTTTTGAAGCAAAAATTTTAATTTTAAATACAGTTTTTTATTGTAACATAATAATATTCTAATGCATTTTTTAGACTTAATTTAACAGTAAAAGTCAACTAATTATCATTGACTTATTAATGGCAAAAAATTAAAACACAAGATAAGGTAAATGCATCATCTTATTATTTAATCCATTTATATGGTCTTACCTATATTTATTTATTTATCAATGATTATGGTCTCAAAGATGCAATGATATTTATTATGTAGGTTGTTTAGTTATTTTTAATTGGTTGTTAATGTAATTTTTTGCATTAGTTGATTGGTGATTTAGTTACATGTTATCATATATATAATCTCTAAGATGGCTGTCAATTTAATTTATAATTTTCAGATTTTTTTATAATGGTAAATTCATATTAGAACTTGAGCTAAGATGTGAGGAAGTATAATGAAGCATATTAGAAAAGGTAACCTTGATTTTTCTAAATCATATAAAAAAAATGAGATATGGCTGAATCCAGGATATCAAAGTATTCATAAAGCTTAACTATAAGGTGATTAATACGAGTTTAGCGAGTCATTGAAATTAATAGAATCGACAGTCACAATGGATTAGATAAGCAAAATGAAATACAAAGGTAAAATGTGAAAGATGGATCACATTTTATTTGGGTGAACATTATAATACACATGTTAAAGATGAACATAGAGCCGCTAAAGTATATTTGAACATGCAAGTATTAAAAATGGAGATGGTCATAAAAATCAAGAAAGTGACGAAGTGATGATTAAGGAAGATGAAAACAATTAGGATATGAATGAAGAAAATGTTTGAGGAAAATGAAAACAATGCTGAAAAAGAAGCTATACCTACAACTTAAGATGACTTTGATGTGTCAATTTTAAATGGCCAACCAACACATATTAGATTATGTGATTATGGTTACTTTTTAGACAATGATAAGAATCTTAGAATAGGGGGATCTTAATCGATTGTTAAAGAGACTAAGTACAAGTATTAGATATAGGCTGTTCCTAACATTTTATAAGCCTGGGGTAAAGAAAAAAAAGTTTTATTTTGTCTCTTTTTGTTTTTTATGAGAATTAAGAGTAGGTTCTCATAAAAAACAAAGAGGAGCAAAATAGGGGTCCTTTTGTCTCATAAAAAATAAAATGAGACAAAATAGAGACTCTTTTTGTTGCCTATTTTGTTCTTTATGATAGTGAATCCTAAGCAGGTGCCCTTTCTGTCTTTGCTCAGGGTCGTGCCTAATTAGATATAAACTCTATATTAGGGAATGAAATTAGACATTAGCAATGGAGTTTGCAACTACTAACAAGCTCAAATAGACTACTAACAAGCTCAAATTAATTATACAAAAATGTTTGGTTTTAAAAAAAGGTTAAAAATGAATTAAATCATTAGATGCATAGATCATTGGCAATGGGAGTTGCATGCATCTTATGATAGAAATAGTATTTATATGAAGGTGAAGACATACAAACTTAAGCATACATGTTTAAATAAAAAAGAAAAAAAGTGATTTATGCTAAAATTTTAAAAGAAATTTCATATACCAAACACTTAAGAAACCAACTATCATTATAGCTAAGATAAATAATGTAAAGAAAACATATTTCTTAATTTAAGTATGTGAGGGTTATGAGAGGAAGTCAAAAGGAAGAGTGGTATGAATTTTCTCAATGAATATTCCAAGTTATATGGATATATTCGTGAATTAAAAATGAATTTTTAGATCCATTATAAAATCATAGCTCACAAAAAAAGATTCATTGATGCATTCTTTTTAAGTCTATATAATTTATTTATAGTAATGAGAAAATAACAAAACGCCTTGAATCAAATATTTAGCATGCATTGTTTCTCTTTGAAAATATATAGAGTATTAATAATGGCTTATAGATGCAATTTAGGAGAAATGAAAATAAAGGAATATATCCAATACCTTAGGCCATTAAGGAAATAAAGAAAATAAAATCATAAATTTTGTTCATTCAACTTATGTCAATTATTTGTGATTAATGGATGAAGATCTTCACACTTAGATTTTAAACATGCAAAATGAAGTATATGTTATTAATATATATTCTTACATTTGTTATTTTGAAAATTTCAACGCTTTATTACGAAAGTTAAATATATTGGCATAGGACATACATGGAATATGTAAAACAAACATTTATACTTGGCATAATAATTGAAGTAGTGAAAACATAAGGATGCAATTTTAGACAAATACTTGGACTTCTTAATCAAGGAATTCAATAAAGACTTCAAGAAACTTGCAAAGTGAATTTAGAATTTGTTTCAACATTGCTTTAAGTATATAATTTAAATATAGGCTAATTCATACAAATTATATGAGTTTAAGTTCCTTATAATTGATAATAATATAAGTGAAACTTTTAATAGATAGATTTTGTTTGTTAAAGATGGAGCAATATTCAATATGTTAGACTATAAATTATCGTCTTGAAGTTGCATGCTGATAATAAGAGTGTGTGATTAATTAGAATGGGTATATAGCTCTAAGAATTATAAAGAATTTATAAAATGACAAGAAGGAGGTTATGTAATGGAGAATTATTTAGAATGGAAATGAAGTTTATGAAGTGATAAAATGTTATGAAAAACTCACTATTAAGAGATCAAACATAAAGCATATCATTAGTGCTATCCAATAATAAACGTAGAGGGTAGAGTCATTTATACATTATTAGACTAAGTAAAGTTCCAACCTAAAGTTTTGATGATAACAAAACATATTACTAATGATATGTTTTCCTTACTAATATTAATAAGGTAATATATGAAAAATCAAGTCTAATAAAAATAAAGTGAGAAAATAAGTCACTTACCTCTTGCTTTAATCTCTTAGTTTTACCATTTTTCTATATTGCTTCTCTTATTTCAACTTGTAACAGTGTTACTCTTTTCACTTCGTGGCTTTCTATAACCAACCAACTCTTTAACATTAACCTCTAAGACTTTTTCTAAATCTCTATCAACTTTCGTGATACCTGTGTTTCTCTTTATCTCTTCCTTAATCTCAATTCCTTTCATAGTTTTTAATGTTTCTAATCTCAATAGTGTTATCTCTCTCTTCCCTTTTGCACTTATCTTGAACAAAAATATCTTCTTTTAACTTTCCACCTTACACTCTTTACCACTCTACTTTGAATTTCCTTAACATTTTTGGTAAATTTCTTTGGTGGATTGATCCTTCCTAACTTCCCTATTAGTTACATAAAATTTTAGGTATGGAAATTCAAAACTTTGTAGCCCTCTCTCCTTATTTTCCTTCTTTCGGAGTGGCAATCTAGTCAACTTTAACCTCTAACTCCCATTAACCTAAACCTCCTCTATTCTTAGAGCTTTAACTCCACCTTACTGCTCTTTATCATATTCTTAAGTTAGTCCAAGCTTTAACCTTTAGAGATTAAAGATGTGTTAGTTCCTCCATATCCTACATTCTACTCTTAGGCAACTGCAACTACTTTAATGCTTACATCACTACCAAGATTTGCTCTTTAATGACCAGTCTCACTTAGTACCAAATGGTTGAGGATTAATACCATTTGATAAGTTGAGATACTCACCACTTTAAACTTTTGTAAGAAACTTCATTATTGCTCAACCAATAGAAGTTTTAAAGGTTGGTGCTCCTAGATGGTCCTTAACAATAGCCAATTTCTTTATGGATAAAAGATTAGCTTATTCCATTATAAATGTGTGGGCTCAAAATAATTGAAAAGCAAATTTAGAGAGTTTCCTTGTCAATGAAGAGGATCTATTCTTATTCAAATTCAATATAAAAGTAAGCATGATGAATATACTTGATGTTATTCTTTAGAACATAAACAACAAGCCAATTTTCCTATAAAGATGGAGACTTAGACTTGATTTAGAGAGGCTCAAGCTGAAGCATGTCCTAATATAGATTAATTTTCTTAATGTGCCATTGGGGTATTGGTCCACAATAGGTTTGAGCTACTTAGCTAACTCTTTAGGTAAGGCTATTTGCTTAGATGACGCCACTATTTCATAATGTGCCATTAGAGCATTGGTCCACAATAGGTTTGATCTACTTAGCTAACTCTTTAGGTAAGGTTCTTTGCTTAGATGAAGCCACTATTATAATGAGGAGAATATGATATGGTAAAGTGTATATAGAGGTTGAAATGGGAAATTATTTATTTGATTCCATCTCCATTATAAAACTAGGTGAAGAAGACAACTTAGTGGAGGCTGAAGTGGTAATAATCTATTAATGGAAACCATCCTCTCTAAGCTAGAAATAGAAGCTCTAATAGCAATAGAAATGACATTAAACACTAAAGACCACAATAAACTAATGGGGATAACTAATAATGCAATTTTTATTCAGTAAGGAAATACATAAGTTTACTAATCTTAGATATTGCTTCCCCAATTAATTCAATACAAATAACCAGACATGTAATCACCAAAACAAAAATATGGAACTAATAATTAAGTTTTAACCTTCCATTAACGTGGGTGTGACCAAGTATACAAACAAAGAGAAAATTTTAGCCTATGTGATCATAAAGGAAAGTAATTTTAACATACAACCTATTACTACAAGTGTACAATAAATTAGTAGATAACATACCAACCTCTAAAAAACAATCTTAAGTAACTTCTAAACTTATCACCCTAAATACCAAACTTGATGGAAAACAAAAATAGGTTGAAGTATATTCCCACCAGTTGTTAATATATATATTGATATTTTTATAAAAGAAACTTTAGGATATAGGCCATCACTAGTTTAAATAACCTAGAGGATCAAAACAAGAAAATTTAACCAATTGCTAATAAGAAGAGTGATATCCTAATAACTTAGGAGATGGCTTAATTACAAGAAGAAGATCCATAGAAAAATAAAGATAAGGGTATATACTAATCCCCATAACTCCCCTTAATTTCAATCATAGAATGGAATGTTAAAGGGCTCAATTGTAAAAAATAAAAGTAATCAACACTAAAAGACTAAAATAAGAGTAAACCATTGCCTAAAAGGTTAATGGATTTTTGGAAAAAATTAGAACCTCATCACTAATCACCAACACACCATAATAGAAGAACAATGATGGCTTGTAATGGTAGCTTTTGATCCCAATAAGGTAAAGGTCATTCATTCCAACTATTTAGATCAATTAATTTATCTATCTATTAGGATTTTTCCTAATTTAACAATTCTTTACTTTACCTTCATAAATGATATAAACTTGACTTTCTAAAGAATCCCCTTATAAATGAGATAAGGAATATTGAAATTAATATAATGTCACCATAGATGATTCTTTGTGACTTTAATGTTACCATTTATTAATTAGACTCAAAACAATCTAATATTAGCTTAAGATACTTTAGCAATGACTTCAAAACTTTTTTGAGGTCATATCGATGAAACAAAAATGATACAAGAAGGAAAATAATTTCATATAGAGCAATGGGAAGATTAATAAGGAAGAAGCCATATTGAACACTAGCTAATTACTAGAAGTCGAGTTACCCTAGTAATAAACTCTTTTTAATCAATAACCTTAATTTAGACCATACCCTAATAGAAATACACAACCTGATAAAGAAAAAGCTTATAAAGCCCTTTTTAAATTAAAAAAATTATCTAATCAAGTAGAGAAATTATGATATAGGTGCTCTCCTCCTTCTTCTCTCTAGACTAAATCATGACTCAGTCTGTGAGTCTTCTTGCCTATTGCATTCACTTCCTATTCTCTTGCTTTGTACTCCTCCTCACTACCCTTTGAAACTCCTCGCTTACTCTTTGAAGAAGTTCCCAGTTTGAACTGGGTGCTTTGCCTTTTTTGGTAGTCCGTCTAATTCCCTCAACTCGAATATGAAATTTTATCACTAATGATAAAATGTCACCCAAATCTTTCAACTCTACCCTGAACCAACCTTTGGAGAGCGAGAAGTTTCCTCCTCTCTTAACCTCTCAGCATATCCACACTTCATGTTGGACCCCGAACTCTTCCTTGAAAATTTGATTTAGTAAGTGAGATTAAATGAGGAATCGGTAGTAAGTTGTGCT
>JANKOE010000204.1:23016787-23049056 GCA_026284465.1 Erythroxylum citrifolium
GGTAAGAGGCGAGCGTTTGAGCGCTACAAAACTGTGAGGTTGAGGGATCGATTCCCAGAAATCCGACCCACCACTTTTACACCTGGTGGTAGATCTATAAGAATCTAGATTTTATTGGTTTACATGGAATCTATTTTTGATTCCATCGCCTTGAGCTATTTTTCTGCATCAATATCATTAATAGCTTGTGTATAAGTAATGGGATTCGTTTCTTCTTGGTCCGAGATGGCAATTATGCCTTCTCCTAGGCCTAGATACCTGTTTGGTTGTCTCACAACCCTTCCACTACGTTTAGGCACTACTTGATGTTGAGACTGCTCTTTTGATTCAACTCTTGAATCCATTTCGACATCTTGTTCTGCTATATCCAAATCAACTCTTAGTTTGGATAAAATAGCTAACTCCTTTAGTAATACTTTACTTCTTCCTTTGTGATTTCTCACAAATTCTTCCTCTAATAAGGTCACATTTATCGACATAAATACCTTCCTGTCCTGAGGACCGTAAAAATAGTACCCTCGTGTAGCCGTAGGATATCTTACAAACAAACATATTTTTGACCTTGGCTCCATCTTTGTGGATTCAAGCCTTAGAACATGAGCTAGTTAGAACATGAGCTAGGCAGCCCCAAGTCCTTAAGTGTCATAATGAAGTCACTCGGCCAATCCATAACTTCCTAGGTATTTTAGGCACCGATTTAGATGGAGCAAAGTTAAGAAGATAAGTTGTCGTTTGTATGGCATATCCCCATAACGATTCTAGAAGGCTAACGCAGGACATCATTGATCTTCCCATCTTCAATAGAGTCCTATTCCTCCTCTCTGCTACACCATTCTGTTGAGGTGTTCGAGGAGCTGACAAGTTGGAAACAATTCCATTGTCAATTAGAAATTGTTAGGACGCTAGAAATAAGTACTCACCACCTCGATCTGATCGAAGTTGTTTTAATGGCTTGCCTAGCTGCTTCTCAGCTTCAGCTTTGAATTCTTTGAACTTTCCAAAGGACTCACTTTTTTTATGCATCAAATACAAATATTCATGTCTAGAGTAATCATCTATAAAGGTTATGAAATATTCATAACCTTTTCTAGCTTGTATGTTCATGGTTCCACGCACAACCGTATCTACCAGGTCCAACGTAGATTCAGATCTGTTTCCTTTAGAAGGAAATATGGCTTTGGTTATTTTTCCTTCAATACAAGATTCACAGGTGGGTAATGGATCATTATCCAAGCCCGCAAGGATCCTATCCTTCACTAACCTATCAAGTCTTTTCTGATTGATATGACCCATTCTTAAATGCTACAGATATTTTGAATTAATGCTAGAGTCATTGGATTGTCTTGGTTTTATTAATTCTGTGGTGTTTAGTGAGCCTGTCATAGGTTCTGTAAAGAACAATACCTGTTTAATTATTGCATTACAAATAAAATCCTTATTCTCATATATTGAAACAATATTTTCAAAATATAAGGAATAACCAGATTTTGTTAGACAAAAAACAGAAATTATGTTCCTTACAATCATTGGGATGTAATATATATCCTCCAAATATAACCTATGACTACTAAGAAAGTCTAAGATAATTACTCCCACTGATTCTGCTGAAACATAGGATCCATTTGTTATCTTGACTTGAAACTGACCTTTATGTAGTCTTTTCCTTTGCTAGAACTCCTGCAAAGAATTGCAAACATGGTTAGTGGATCCTGAATCTAATATCCAAGAATCAGAATATGCCACATTTCTATTTCCTAACGAACTTAGGAAACCCATATGTTGTTTGCTTTTGAGGGACTCAACGTAGACCACACAGTTTCTTTTCTAGTGACCCTGCTCACCACATTGGAAACACTTTCCCTTGGTGTCCGCTTTGACCTTCTTTTTCATGGGTTGGACCTTGACCCCTGTTTGGGCCTTCTTTTTCATTGGATCACCAGGTTTTTGTCTGAGATTATGAAAGGTTTAGATAGCTTTCACTCTAGCAGACCTAGTCCTCACACCAAATATCTCATGTAGCTGATGGAGCATTGCACTAGCAGTTTTCATGCATACAATCTGCTTTTGCAAGATTCCGCTGACAGAAGCTAGAAAATAACACTTAGTAATCTTATCAGCATACTGCCATCGCTCATGTTATTGGACTTTCTCAGAAGTTGAATTGCCACCTATAGGTGTAGGCTCATTGTCCGTTAATACCTATGAAATTCGTTCATATTGAAGAACAATGTCAAGGTTACATCTTTATTCATTAAAATTCTCTCCATTTTCCAATTTATGATTAGTCAAGAGCAAAGTAAGTGGATTCATATTGTGGTTGATTATGTCTAAAAATATAAATTATTAAAACATGAGCATACTAGTCAACAATATTGGAACTTTGTATAAAATCATCATGTATATATGTATGATGATAGATTTAACAAAATTTTAAAAATTTAAAACTTTTTACGACAGTAGTTTTTCTTATTTATAACGAACTAAGTGACGGTGGGCCATCTTATCCACTAAAAGAAAATTTGGGACCCTCCCACTCGAAAACTACCAAGCATCTTCATACCTAACCTTTTGAGAAGTGCCATGATTTGGTCCATACTTTTACCAACAGAACTACGGTGGGCAAAATATTGATAAAATATGTTGAGTGTGTAACCATTTAATTCATCCACTAAAGGTACTTGCAAACCATGCCTCGGTGGGAGGTCACATTTACTACCAATCAGTGGACTTATCCTTATGGAGACCCAAACCATGCAAGATCTAGGATTCATGCCCTCCGGTGGGGAGTAACACTTCACCACATGCAAATGGGTCATCACATGGAGACTGTGGACTCTCACATGAGCATCCTCTCCAACTCAACCTTTTTGGGCTTTAAGTTTTAATAAATACCATCTTGTTTATATGCAATTTATTATCCATCTTATATTGTTTCATTATATATCTCATACATAATGAATGTATGACAAAGCCAAGGGTTGGAAATTTTCTAAATAGCATACAATCACATAATATCATATACTATTTGCATCCCTTTATCCATTCATCTCATGAACTAATAGGCCACATTTGATTGTCCATCTTAGAACATAAATAAATTACAAGGCTTTTAGGCCCAAAAAAATTCTTCTTGGACTTGGATCTTCCACTTCAAACTCTTCATCCACATGCCCCAGCCCATTCAGTAAAAAATGTGTAATGACATTTTCATAAAACCGAATTTTGTTACTTTGAAAACAACAATTCTAGTACTTATTTTTCATCAAAACCAAAACTTTGGCAATATGAAAACAAAAATTCCTGCATTTGTTTTTGGTAAATCCGACACTCAAAAAGGATTCCGGCACTTGTATTTCATCGAACCAAAACTTTGTTAAAACAAAAATTCTAGCACCTTGGTTTTCACAAAATCGAAAATTTGTTAAAACAAAATTCCAGCACCTTGGTTTTCATAAAATCGAAACTTTGCCAATACACCAAAGGATACACCGAAACCATTACCTATTCTTCTCTTCGATCCATGGTTACTCCATCTTCAATATTACAGAATTTTGTTCATTACAAAATCAAAGAATGCAAAAAGATGAAATCAAGGAGGAAACATGACGATGATAGACCACCCTCCTTATTACAAACCAAACGAAGAAAACTTACAAGGTAAAACTATATCCTATGGACAACTAAAAGAGCAAAACAAACACATATATATTTTTATCACATAAAAAGATGCAGCATACAAGATTTAATTACCAACTCATGCATCATGTATAGGAATTGAAATCATGCATAATAAAATGGCTCTAATACCAATTGTTGGATCGAAAACAAACGCATGCAAGATTTGGCTAAAATGGTAGATTTCAAAACTTTTTCAAAATCAAAATACAATAGAAATAACATAACCAAATCAACATGTTTCAGGCATACATGATACGGTATAAGGAAAATAATTTACATAAGAACAAGGTGGTAGAAATATACCGACTACTTGCTACAACTTTTACTCCTCGCTTTTGTATCCTTTTTCAAATCCTTGCTATAGCTTTGACTCTTTTGTATCCTTTCCTTTGTCAATGTATCCTCTCCTTATTGTTGTATCATTGACCACTCCTATCTACCACTTGTTCTTCTTGGACAACTTGGTTAATAAGATCCTTTGGTGGAAAAGGAGAAGAAATATTTTGAGGAGATTTTTCTTAAAAGAAAGAAGCCAAAAATGAGACTCTTCTCATTCAAGTTTCGGTTGTGCGTGCATAAAAGGAGAGAGTGAGTCAAAAATGCAAGAACACTTCTTACTCTCCTTGCCAATTTTGATTATCATGAAAGAAAGAAGTGATGTGCATCCAATGCATCACTTCCTTCTTTAATCAATCATAAAGAAGCCAATAAATGAGAATCTTCTCATTTGTTTAAGATGGCTATATGAAAAGACTAATAACCTAAATGAGACCTTCTCATTTTTTGTTATAGATGAAAGAAGGAAGAGAGAGTACATCAAATGCACCTCTTCCTTTCTTTAATCAAATGAATGCTAAAAGGTTACAATACATGCCATCATTAAAAGACAACCATTAAACCATTTATGATCAGATCATTACTCCATTTAATGATGATAAAGCATGATAAAAACCATCTTTAGTTTAGCAATTCAATGCTAAATGTGGAGCTACACATTTAGGTATTAAAAAACCGAAATCTTTAATAACTTTGAAAGATTCTTGGTACTTTATGACTAGATATATAATGCTCATATAATTAAATCCAAACTCTTTTGTTTTATCAATAATAAATATTTTTTATTACAAAAGTAACGGGAAGAAAATTAAGTTATATGTAAGTACACTTGCTTTTTAGAGCACTATATTTACATAACTCCAACAGACTCGGGAGAGCGGCGGCGTTGGGAGATCACCTATTCTGGTAAGCTTCGACATTGGAACCCCTTTTTTTTCTTCCTCTTCTTATTTTCTCTCTCTTTTCCTTCTCTCTCTCTTTTAGGTTTCCAAAAGTAGGTAGAATCTAATCTTCCTTCTAGGGTCCCATCATTATCCTTTTATAGTCTTTTCCAATTAATGCAACCCTAGTGTCTTTCCGAGCTTCAAAATGTCTAAAATGCCTCTTAAAAACTTGAATCTGAAAGTGACTCTGTGTTTGTCTATGTGTAGGCCACGATCATGGCCAAATTACTTACTCTCAGTCACGATTGTGGCATATTCCCCACGATTGTGGCCCTATACTTGAGCTTCTGTCACGATCATGGCGAATCATGGGCCTAAGTTGGTGCTTCTATCATGATAGTGGTAGGTCCCCCATGATCGTGGCCATATGTTTTGGTCTGGTTCTCCACCAAAACTCTTCTGAATGCCCTAAAACACTAATACACTCATCACGACACCTCATATATATATAATTAAAGCTCAAAAACATGTTCTCACCTAAAGTACACTTAGAACAGAAATGTTTATCAACTAACACAAATCTTAAGCTAAACACACACTAAACAATCAACTTAACTGCTAAACACATATGAAATTATCTATAAAAATACAATGCAATCTACACGTATCATATATCCTTACAAATGTTGAGTTATCGTCACCAGCATGATCTTTCAACCCTATGTCTTCTTTGACTTCTCCCTAAGGCTATGACAACTAAAATAAATAGACACATAACAAGATCTAGATGCATAAAAAAGCAAGCTAAAAGATAGATAGAAATAGAGAGAGAGAGAGATTGAAGCCAATGTGTAGTAACTCATATTAATCTTGCCAAAAAATACAATATTTACATTATGTTTATACAACATAAACATTTGTCACCATTATGAATAGCATATACATCTAAAAAATAATAGGACAAATATCAAAATACCAAAAAGTTAGATTACATTGTGTTAATATAATTTAAACGTTTGTCACTATTATCAATAGCACACATATGTAAAATTCAATAGGATAAATATCAAAATATCAAAAGTTTAAGGCATTGCTAATCAATGTTTGCTTCATTTATAATTGATTGCGAAAGTTCAGGTTGTGATGATTGTGTTAGTGATGCTCTCCATCTGATTTCTTCAGCTTGTAATTGTTGTGAAGTAATACTAGAACATCCTCTGAACCGTAAATCTTTTGACTCAAATGATAATTGGAATATGTGTGGATCAATATCTCCAAACCTTTTCTATTGGCATGTCTAGATGTACCAATCTAGAAAATGGCAGATAAAATATTAGAAACCCACTTGGTAATTATTTCAACTAAGACAAATTGATTAAGAAAACACATTCCTTAGAATATTGCTTTGTTGACTTCTTATAGCATTGTCATCAACCAAATTCAAGTCGCTTAACTATAATTGTAATAAAAATAACTTTGTCAGTCATTAAAGACAATAATAATTAATATAAAACTAAAAATTGGTACACCTATAAAGTTGCCTCTGTTCTAACTTGATTAACATAATGATAAACATTAGTACTTTATGTTTGCAAAATTGTATTCATATGATTGAATTAAGGTGCACAGACCTGTGAAGAAGCCTTAGCCTATTGAGTTAATGTGTCTTTGTTGCATTTTCTAGATTTATGACTGAAATGACCCACGTTTTTGACATTTTTGCACTTGCCTTTTCTTACACAGTTTGTTTGAACTTTTCATTTTCTTTGGCTCATTTTGTTGTTTCCTTTCTGAAATTTTGGGTCTACCAGGCATAACTCTTTTATATGGAGGATGTATCACCTTTGCATCATTTGGAGGCCAGAAAATTTCACCTTTAATTGGTTATAACATGTGTTCACACAAATTCATGAACTAACCCTTCTTATAGCACAAATCTATGAATGTATCATCCCTTTCTCTTGAGTGATGGATTGCACTAATTGCATGTTTACATGGGTATCAATATAGGTCCCATGCTCGACAACTACATGTTTGTTGTCTACCAATCCTAATAGTATGCTTCCCATAACGTTTTGAATCTTCATAATCACTATTGCCATTCTATACAATTCTCTATTGTATTGTTTTTTTTTTGTTCTTCAACTTCTTCATTATATTTGGTTCAATATCTTACTTCCACCTAACTATAAAATATCTTCCCTCAATATGCCTCCTCATCATTGTTATTTTAATTGTCTTAAACATGCTAATCACTGGCCTGTCCTTGCTGATAGGATCTACCCATTAAAGGTTTCATTCATATTGTTGTCAACTATCGAACATTTAGTTTCAAAGAATTGATAACATCTGGCCCACCTTTCTTTAGGATATTGAAGTAATGTTGAAGCACATCCAAGTCTTATTTTGTGAAACCTTCTAAGTTGCTTGTTGAAATGTTCAACATAGGTTGACCAATTGTAATTCCAAAATTGCTTTCTGAGCTCCTTTCCCTTCCAGTTGCCTTGTCAATTGTAATATATATGTCAGGAACACATTCGGTGATCTGCATTCAACAAAGTCTCCTCTATAGCCCTGACTAATCCTTAAATCAAATTAAAAAGATATTAGTTAATATTTCAAATAACGATTTTAATTGTAAGTAGATTAACATACCTTATGCATATCATATATGACTATAATTCCTTTGATATGTGCTTAATTGTTGATGTATTTAATCTATATTACACTTAGTGATTAAAGCCTTAAATTGCTTAGGATACTCACTTTAGCCTATATTTGATTTTAGGTACATTTCGAAGGTGAATGAGCTAAAGTGACCGGAAAGCATACTTATTGAACCATCTTCTCAATGTTCATACTCTATTGTTTTCATGAAGCAAGAAGAAGAAAAAGATTAAAATAAAAAGAGACAAGGTAGAGCATAAAAATAAAGATATGTGTAATATTTTGATTTAAAAAGACTATAGCTACAACATGAATTTCACTACCAAAAGAATTAAGCTAGTTGTCCATTTATCACATGATTTTAACCTAGTTTTTAATATAAGTGAAGTGTGTGTGTGTCAGCTGCTAAAAGAAGCATGTGAGGGCTGAAACATGTGAGGACCAAAGCATGTAAGGGGCTGAAAACAAAGTGAGAAAAAGATAGTTTGCATGAAATAACGAGAGAGAGCCACCTGTCCCATGACATTTTAAACCTAACGTTTGTAATATATGGGAGGGCTAAAGCAAAAAGTGAGTGTAGGCCAGGCTGCGAGAGAGTGAAAAAAAAATAAGACAGCCACTCATCTAGTAGTGTGTCGGCTAGAGAATGAAAAGTGTGGGGCTAGATAGATATGAAAAACATAGATTTTTTGGGACTAGAAAAATGTGACAAAGAAAAGGAATTTGGAGGATGGTCAAACGTGAAAAATAGGGATTTTTTAGGCCAGGAGGTATGTGTTGGCTAGAGCAAGATGGGTGAGACAGTTGGACCAAAGAGGAGGTGTCGGCGAGAGAGTGTTTTGGTAGGTAGAAAAAAGATTAGTTGTATTCTTCTTCATATTGAGGTCGGTTCTCAACAGTAATGGAGAGATTCTTAGATGATACTTGAAGCTTGACAGAAAAGATGGAGGGATAACCTTCCTGACATCGGTTTGGAGGTGAAGTCAACACCGAGGAGCACATTTAAGCATATGTCATTGTGTATCATTTTTCCTTCTTTTACGGATTGTTTATGTTATCTTATGTTTAATTCACCATCATGGAATTTATATTACACATTAAGATTAATGAAAAAACTGAAGGAAAAAAAAGAAAAACTCTATTAGAGACTTTATTTAAAGATGGAATTCCTAGATGTTCTCCTTGATCTCCCTTGTTTGATTCACTTTTCGGTGTTGGCTGTTGCATTTTTTTTTGTCTTTCACATCCCTAAATAGTGTATTAGGGTCTTGGGAGTGTAACTAGGGTTTTCCTACTTTGATCGGCTCCAAAAATACCCTCAAACCCTAAAATAGATGAAAAACTCGCACCTGGACAATCTTTGTCACGATTGTGACATGGCATGGGGCACGATCGTGACAGAGGCCATGCAGCCCCATGGACACGATTGTGATACCCTTCAAATAGCTTCTATCTTCCTTATTCTTCAATTATCTGATTCCCATCATTGACAAACATATTAAACACCTCATGAAACATAAAATTAAGATTGAAATCATGCTATAAACCACTCAAATACTTAGAATATAAACAAACACTAATACAAAACATAATTCTAAGCCTATACAAACGATAATTATCTATTAAATACCTAAAAACATACTAAAACAACTAGGAAAACATTGTCTGAATTAAACCTATCAACTACTCTTAAACTGAGAATTCTTCTTAATGCCAAGTTAAGGAATTGAGAGAGTTGGAATTGTAACTTCAGAGGCTTAGCTTGCATTTTAGATAGCTCGCTTGTTTACCAACCTAATCCTTTTAAGGATGATCAGCTCATTTGGTTGATAGATGCAATCCATAAATTCGCCAACAAATCATGGATCGAACTATTTAGAACTCACTTCTAAAAGGTTTACTAATATGATGTAATATGGATTAAATTATTGATTCTTAAGGCCTCATTCACTAGTTGGCTTGCTTTTAGGTAGAGATTAAGATCAAGGGTCAATGTTTTGGTATTTTAGGCCCCTTATGTCTTCTCTTCCAATAAGTTCCTAAAAATAATGTGCAACTCTTCTTCTAGTATACTTATTCACAAGTTTTGTGGTCCAGAACTCAACAATTGCAGCAACTTCACTGTTGTGATAGCAACTGGCTTAATATTGTCAGGCCAGTAATAAAGTTAAGATGCTTTCTTCCTTAGAGGAACATTCTCTCATAGTATCTATGCACTTTGGGGTGAAAGGAACAACATGTTGCATAGGGTTACTAGCATGGACAAGCATGAACTGTCAGCTAGGATAATTTTTTGAATTAGGGAAATTCTCTTAGCCAATAAGGCCTATGTAGGAGTTAGCATATAGATGAACCTCAATTGGAACATAAAAATATTGGATGTAACATAAAGTAGACTATTGAATTAGTGAAATTCTCCTAGCCAATAAGGCCTATGTGAGCATTAGAAGATAGATGAAGCTCGATTGGAACATGAAAATCTTGGATGTAACATAAAGCAGTTAACTCCTAATGTAAACTTGTTAGTAGTTGTTAGGCTTTTGACTACCACTATCTTGCCTAGACCCTAAAGGGGTTTTGCTTTATTTTGGTCTATTTTATTGGATTATGAAGTGATGTATAAATTTCTACCTTAAGTTGATAATATTCATTCAATTTTTTTTATAAAAAAACAATGTTACCAACAAGGAAAAGAAGAACGTAAGAGTGAATTTTCTAATTTGTACCTAGATTTGAATGTTGTTTTTCCTGTTAGATGGCATCGTAAATTTTTCTTATTTTACATCTGAATTTTTGAATGGTATGTATTGCATATGTTAAATGTATAACCAATCATATAGAGACATAGATATAAAAATGATACTTTCTTTTTAATTTCTGGTAAGGCCAACAATTATAGGATATTTTGTTATTTTTTTCCTGTTGATATAAACCCAAGACCTTCAGTAAATTATTAAGACTTAAATAATTAAAACATTGAAGACAGAATTTGTTGTTTAACATCTTGAAAACAATAGTAAGGAGAATGATTTGTTGTCCACAATAACAAGAAGCCAACATGAAAATGATTTTCTAATTTAGTTATTTAAAAGAACCCTGATCCTGCATCAAAAGCTGGTGTTGAGATGCTCGTCGTAGCATGTGGCAGGTCACCCAACTTATCTGTGATTATTACTTGTGGAAAAATGCTTATGATCCAAAGTTCATCCTTATAGCCATGAATGGCAGCCGCTTCTAATCCATGGGGATGGCTCGAAACTTGTATTGTGAGAATGTTACTGAAGCTTCTGAAGTCAACCTTCACAAATGAGAAATTGGTCATGTTTATAATATCGGGACAAGAAAAGGAGAGTACCTGATGAGAAAAGATACACTGGAATAACGCTTATACAGAATAGACCATTTAATGATTAGATGTACTTCTTTAATGATCAAAAGCTGAAGAACTTGGGTTGGTAGGAGAGAACTGCTTGGTATAAAGAATTAAGGAAGGAAGACCATGGAATGGTATGTATATTCAAAATCCTGAATGATGATTTCTCAAGGTCCTACTTTCACGTTCAAGAATAGCGAAGATACCTGGTTTTAAGCATTTTGGTCAGCCCAATGAGAATAAAACGTCATCTCTTGCTTTATATAATTTTAACCATATTTTTAATACTACCAGCGAGACTTGGAATTTAAGGATTCAAAAAATTTATAAAATACGTTAATATAATTTTATATATTAAACTTTTATTATATAAAATTGATGTATAATAAAATCACAAATTAAATATATTTTTAATTTAATTTTTATTATAAATATCAATCAAATATTTTTTTAACAAGTTAAAATTAAAACCGAAAACCGAAAACCGAAAACCATCGTCAGAAAACTAAACAGACCGAAATCTTCTCTATTGGTTGTCAAAGCGGTTAGTATCTTAAAAGGTAAAGGTAGCCAACGTGATTAGCTTTAACCATTTTTATCACGAAAGGGACCACAAAGGTTGTGTGAAGTTATATTAAAGTAACTATATTTATACGATGTTAAAGTAATTGCCATAGATATGTTTAAGTCACATGGAACAAGTGAATAACTCGTAGCTAATTCCTCAGCTCTCTTTGGCATATCTATTTCTAAAGTCACCTGGACCGAGTCCTTTGGGGCTTGTTTCCTCTGTCAAGTCTCAGTCTTGAGCTAAATTAATTGAAGTCAAGCGTTGCATGACAATATCCAATTCATAGAGATTAGTCCCAATATCGCAAAATCATACTACTAAAAGTTATATTTAAATTTACAGAAGTTATACCTAACTAAAAAAAGTTTATCTACCTTTCGAAGGATTCTTACCCAGAATTTTAAATGATAGAATAGCAGTGACAACATTTTATTTAGTTCGGAGCAGTACGGATGAATGACATGGATATTTAACTTGGTAAAACTCCTACAAACTATTGCTTTTTCACCAGTTAATGGTCTAGCCGTCAGTTGGACTGCAGAGGCAAACATCAGTCCCTCAAAAACCAGGTGGGATAATGATCTCAGGGTATCTCGGTGGTAGGTATTTTCTTTCTAAATGATTTTAATGTTTAATTCAATGAAAAAGTAGTAAAAGTATCTCTTCATCTACTCATATTGTTTATATTTAACAGTCTCATCTATTTAAAAACAATTGACACCAGGAGGAAAACAAAAGCTTTATAATGGCCTATGTATCATTTTTCAATTTCATTCCAAAGTAGGCTATTTCAAGCTCTTAATAGTTAATCCAAATTAAAAAATGGATTTTCATTCCTGAAACTAATTATTGTTAAATATACCTTCTTTTTTGTCTGAAAGAAAGACAGATAAATAAGACTGGCCTCTTTGCAACATAAACTTAAGTTGATAAAATACATGCAGAGGTTCGGAAGAAGAAAAGAAATGCCTTGGCATGTAACTAGAGACACCAACCATGGCAAATCCATTGGGAGTAACGATTACTATACCTTAACAAAGACAGAAGAACACCACTCTGAGAATGCAAGAGGCACTGGCATTGCGAGTTTATAAAAGAGAAAACAAGCTCCGTACAAAATCAATATGTGACAATTACAGATGAAGTGTTCAAGAAGCCAAAGGGTAAGGAATCTACAACATCACCATGCTCTCTCATTGTCATCCATATGACCAAGATAATAATCAACAATGTGTACCTTAAATTTGTATTCATCAACTGAAACAAATCAGCTGTCTGGCAGTCTCATGACTATTTCTGATGGGGGTCGTAAAGTGCAAACCATCTCTTTTGTTTTTCCAAAATAAACCTGCAATGGGAAAGATTAAATGTGAAATTTGATATCAAACCCAAATGGCATGCTATGTAAACAACTTTGAAAATAGGAACTACATACCTGATCCAGTGAGTTCCTAAGCTTACCCTCCATTTCTTCGATCATCTTTCCCATATTACAAAGATGACCATCTGAAATTGGCAGGTCCATATTCATCTACAGAAGGGGAAAAAAGATTAACCACTGACTTTGATCAATGTGGATTCACAGGAGCAAGCAATATAGGTACCATAGGGGTTAATTAAGCACACACCTCCTGTATTTTGCTTGAAGTTAAACAAGTCGCTATAGCTTTAATTTAGTTTTAGATGTTACTGCAGTCAACTAATGACAAAATATCAATGTCATATTACCATGTTTACATTATTTTTCTGTACACAATACATGAGCAAAATGATACTTCTCGTAGATTACAGGGATATAAACATTTTGAAGCATATGCATGGATCGGATACAATATTGGCAAACAGTATTCTCAAATAACATCACACAACATCAGTAAGCACTTAGAAATCAGGCTTTCATTGAAACAGGTAAAGAAAACTAGTATAGGATCAAGGGAGACTTCTCCATTTATCTGGATGACATGAGCCATAATATGCAATCACTAGCCCAAAGGACAAGAAAAAGGTAATTCTTAACAGCCAGGAAATAATATCAACATAGAATTGCAACATGTCAGGTACATCACAGGTCAACCCTTCTTAACACACAACAGAAATCACTGTAGAAGAATCAATGGTAGCAAGAATTTATAAAAAGACGGATTCTCTTCTTTGTAACCAATACAATATTCAAGGTATAGAAGGATATATAGTACCTGCCGCCTAATGGACCCAGACAAACTAAATGTACCAGACGACTCATCATTTGTAGTCAAAGATAGCATAATGGTACTGGTTAAGCAGTAATGAGCTACTCCTTCCTCTTCTGGCCCCACCTAGATAATAAGTTAAGAGATCAATAAAACCGAGGATCACAAGCGATACTTACATTTAAGGAAACTTAAGGCCAAACTGTCACCTGAATAACATGGATGGCATCCCATGCCCCCTCTTGCAGGTAACCCCTTCTGCCATGCCCTGTTTTTGAGCCATCTTAATTCTCAAACGTAAAACAATCATGTCAGAGCCATGAAAATTTGGTAAATTCAGAGGACACAAAACAAAACAAACAAAAATTGGCACCTTTCTTTATCAAAAAGCAGCCTACAAAGCCTTGATTATCATCTTCCCACATATAAACAGATGAAATGCCACCCTCGTAGTACCTACCATTTCGGAGGTTTTAACGAAATTAACTGGAAATGAGTTTGTTTTGCAATAAAAACTGTGATGTGGAAAAATATGAATTAAAGACGAGGTAAGTAAAGGACCTCACTGGTCACGATATACGGCAAAGACATCATTAGCTTCAATTTCAAGTTTCCTCAAATCTGAAGAAGGAAAGAGTGCATCTTCCAAGGGGGGGTGATATTTATTGGACCAAGGCGATCTATAAGAGTCAGCGTCTCTATTGTATTCACACAATATGAATTCCTTGCCGCAGTCAACATCGCATAGAAGCTGTTAATACCAATCTAAGTTGTGAATGAATTTGCATTAGGGATCTAAAAGAAAGAAAAAAGAAAAAAAGACGAGTAGTGGAGGAACCTGAAGAGGCTGATCGACTTGGGAGAGGAGATCGGAGGAGTGGTGAGGCAAAAGAGAGAGTAGGGCGGAGAGAGCAGTGTCGGATTGCTTTGGATGTATTCTTCTCATTAATCCCATTGCTGCCTCCATTTTCTATCCCCTTTTCCTCTCTTCAACTAAACCTAAAAAAAACTCAAACTTCTTTCTCCTCGCTATTTCTTCAACTTTTAAGAGAATGGTAGATTGGGCGTGGTGTGAGAAATAGAGAGACAGCGATCCGAGTCTCCCTCAGAAATGCATTAACCTGTTAATTAATACATACCATTACCATACCCTCTTATAAAACTAGATTCTCTGTTCAGTTTTACTCTGTCTTATTTTGTCTCATAGAATCTTAGTCATTTATTTTACAGGACCTACGTGAGTCTTATGCGAGCTCCACATAAATAAATGGCTGAGATTTATTGGACACAATAAGATATGACAGAAGATTTGGACTATCCTCTTATGCTGCGAATTGTAATTAAATATTCATTTAAATACATAATTACTAAAATAATTTCAGCACTCCTGGCATCTAGTGGGTCATGTTCAAGAGCGTCAACTCTGTAGCTTTTGGCAGACAAGGGAAGAGTTGGTTTGAAGCAACATTTAACTTTTGTTTTGTCTCACATCCACGTACATGCACCCGCGTGAGTCTTTAGTTTATTGGACACCCAAACCAATTGGTCCTATATTAAATCCCGTTGGATCCTATATTAAGATCCAATTGCGTTAATGTGAATGTTTGTATATATTTTAAGTGTTTGTTTAGTTTAGAGCAAGATTTGACTTTTAATTTTATATTTCATGAGATGTTTGATCTTGTTGTGAGTGTATAGAAACAGAAAATTGAAGAAAAGAGAAGAATTTAGATACAAATGCGACACAAAACAAAGATTCAAAGCACACAAGAGATGCTTGGTCGTGCACCATCCTGTGCACATCTCTTAGGCTGTGCAAATTCACAATTTTTAGTAATTTTGGTAATGCACGGCGTGAATAATACCGTGCATCTACTAGACGACAATTCTAGCAAATTTCAGCTTTTTCATCACGCAATTTTCTTCTATCTTTTAACATGTTGGGGCTATTTTTGGAACCAAATTAAGTATAAAAAAACCCTCAAAAGAGCCCTGGAAGCCTTAAGAACTATTTAAGAACATTAAACACTCCAAAAAAACGTAGTTGCCATCTTATAGAAGTGGATTAAAGAAAGGAGATCAAGAAGAATGTCTTGAATTCTAGCTTTCCAAATCAAGCTCTGAATAGAGTTTTTCTTTCTTTCTCTTTTTTTATTTTCTTTATACTTTATGTGTAAACTGAAAATCTAGATGTTTATTACACTCATGAAGTTCTAATTTCCATATTCAAGTTTATTCCGAATTTATTTTGTGAACTTAATTATTATTTGATTCTATATAAAATTTTGGTGTTGTGATAATTGTGCATTTTATACTTTGACAATAAATTGAGAGAGTGAGTCAAAAGTAATCTGATTAAATTACGTAATGAGAGTTAGTAGTTTAATAAGTCACGCGATTATCAAATCGACTATCATTCGAAGAGAGATCTTGTGTAATAACTTGATTATCTAATAGATAACATCAGATCTAGTTGAAAACATTAGGAAAGTTTTATGAATCTAGAAATTATAGAATATGAAATTTTCGTATTCAGTTAGGGTTTAACAATTAGGGTTAATTGATTAAGTCTTAAGAGAGAGTAACCAAGCCAGTAGGAAATATAGGATCGACACATAATTAGTTCAAAAATAGTTAAGGGAGCAGAATAATGAAAGAATAAACCTTAGGCATTCATCCTTGATCAACCTTACATTAAATTGGCAACTCACTTATTATTTGTTATTTGCTTAATTTTATTTAATTGCTTTAACTTCTGTTATTATTTTTCACTCATATCATATTTTATTACCTTAGACAAAGTTACATTCAATTCATTTTAACTAATTCCTCGTGGGATTGAGACCTTTCAATACTACAAGTTACGATTCGTATACTTACGGGTATTGATAGTTTAATTATATATAAGATTTGCTCAATAGCAATTATAACTAGGAGGAATACCAACATGCTCATATCCATACATCTGAACAATCAGGAGCTTAATTCCTAGCACTTACGAATCCAAGGGGCTTTTGAATATTTCTCAAACATCTTGACAACTCCTACTCATGCTAGCTCATCTCAGGCACTTTTGAAAGAAATTTGCAGGATAAGATCACTTAATAGGATGTTGAAAGTTACGCAAGCCTATCACAATTCAAAAGATTGAGAACTCCTTAAAATCTTGGAATCCTTTTAAGGCACTTGGTCATCTAATAAAGAATATTATAACTAATGTTATAATAGAATTTTTAAACAAAGGTAAGATGTCATCTAAAATCAATAGCACCTTCGTTACTCTCATTCCTAAGAGTGGAGAACATATGGGTTTCTCAGACTTTCGACCTATTTCTTATTGTAACACTGTATACAAGATCATTTCCAAGATCTTGGCTAAAATGTTGAAAGAAGTTCTTCGTAAGTATATTGATATTTCACTAAGGGCCTACATACCAAGGAGATTTATGGGTGATAATATTTTGTTAACGCAAGAACTTGTTAGAACCTATTCTAAGAAAAGAGGAAGAAAGAATTGTACCATTAAAACATATTTAAAGAAGGACTATGATAGTATGGATTGGAATTTTATCTAAAACACCCTTTATAGTTTGGAGTTTCCTGCTATCTTTATTCAATAAATAACACAACGCATTACCTTAACTTCTTTTAAAATCTTGGTGAATGGTCGGCCTAATAAATCCTTCAAATGCTCTAAAGGAGTTAGACAAGGAGATCCCATATTTCCTTATATATTTGCTCTTGTTATGGAAGTCTTCAATAGAACCCTAAAGAGAATTGTAAAGAGAACAAAGCCTTCAGGTTTCATTCTAGATGTAAGCATGTATAGATCACTAATCTATGCTTAAAAGATGGTCTTATTCTTCTTTCAAGGGTAGATCAGGCATCTATAGCTACTCTTATGAAGGCCTTGAAAACTCTTTGCAAGTTGTCTGGTTTGGAAATCAATTGCTCTAAGAATTATTTCTATTTATCAAAGTCAACTACAGAGAATGAATCTATGATTAATTCTACCACTGGTTTCATATTAAAATCACTTATAATGTTATATTTAGGAATTCCAATCTCAGCTATTAGTCTTTTATGGAGATCTCTACACTCTTGTTAACATAATCAATAGTATGATCTCTTCCTAGAGTTCCAAACCACTATCTACTGCTACGAGATCTCAACTCGTTTCATCTATGCTTAACTCAGTCATTGCTTTTTGGGCTACACATCTAGTTATTCCCAAAAGAGTCATCAAATCCATAGAGACGATATGTAGCAAGTTCCTATGGAATGGGAATGATAACACTTTCAGAAGAGGTAGAATGCAATGGACGGATGTTTGCTTGCCTAAGGAAAAAGGTGGTCTGGGGATAATTTCTTTCAAGTTGATGAATAATATTATGATGTCCAGGGGGCTATGAAGGTTAATGAAAGATAAACAATCTCTTTATTATAAATGGATTCATCACATTTGCATAAAAAAAGAAGCTTATGGAGTTTAAATATTATATCATATTACACTTCAACTCTAAAAGTGATTCTAAAAGTTGGGGAATTGTTAAGGAATGAATTTGTCTGTCTTATTAGAGATGGGAAACATATTAGTTTTTGATTTGACAATTGGATATCTCAAGGTCCTTTATATAACTTACAAGAAATGGAAGACCTCAAATCTGTCATTAGCATGAAAGTGATAGTGGCAGATGCACTAACAGACAGACAGATATTCATACATAGTTCCACTCCTAGATCTCTTTGTGAGAGATTATTCAAACTAGCTTAATTAGAGGAGAAGATCACATCATTTGGAATAATTCTATAAATCGCAAATTCACAAATTATTCCTGGAGAAAGATTCTTTAGAAACCCAACAGTAGTATGCATTGGTATCAAGTTGTATGGCATAAGCATTTTCATCCAAGTGTCTTGATCATTTTATGGTTAGCTATGAAGGATAAGATGCCAACTGTGGATAAGCTAAAGAAATTTCTCAACATCCCTAATTAGTGTATTCTATGTCAAATGGTTCAGGAAAGCACTGATCATCTATTTCTTTCAATGTTCTTTTGTCAATACTAGTTGTAATTATGTGCTGCACAAATGCTGCATTCAAAGTGCTCGTGGAGATTAGAACTTCATAAGGACTTAGTGTGGTACAATTAGGCATCCTGACACTATAATTGAGTGGATTTTTTGCCTAGCTATGTCCTATCTTAATAAAGTTATTTAGGATGAGAGGAATGCTAGAATTTTCCAAAATAAAAGTCTAACAGAAGAACAATTCAATAGCATAACCATTATGCAAATCATAAGTTATATGACCTTTTATAAGTCCAAATTTCAAAATGAAGACTATTGTACTATAATGCAGAATGTGTAGGCTAATCAATGTCTAAAGAAGGTTGTAACTAAGATTATGATAGTTGTAGTTTACATTATATTTTGGTAGGTATTTTAGTGTGTTTATAGGTGTTGATTAAATAATTATTGCATGTTTAAGCTTAAAATTATGTTAATGTGATTGTATGTGTATGTTTTTAAGTGTTGTGTAGCTTAGGGCATGATGTTGGACCTTAATCTTGTGTTCTTGAGGTGTTTTGATGTTTGTTAGTGTATGAACCCAGATAAATAAAGATTAAAGGAAGTTGGAGCAAACTTGGACAAAAAGACAAGGTCACGATCGTGATATGAGTGTGGCAATCATGACAAAAGACCTCTCCCCAAGGTCAGGATTGTGATAGAAGAGCTTTATATTAGGTCACGATCTTGACAGAAGATATTTCTGCTCACCAGACGTGGCGATCTCTTTCTATTTTGATGTTTAGAGGGTATTTTTGGACAAATTGGCATGGGTAAGACCTAGAATTTACCCCAAATGGCTCGTTAACTATAAAAGAACACAACAAGACCAAAGAAGACTTAGCCTGTATCCTACCAAATTGAGAAAGAAGCAAGGAAGAGCAAGAGGGGAGAAAAGGGGCAGCAACAATAGTCCAACCATTCAAGACCAGTCCAATCAAGTTCTTTCTATCTTTCTTTTGTTTATTTACTTCCATCTTGATGTATAAACTGGGATTGATGTTGAACTCATTGATGATATTCTAATTTCATTTTTTGATTTGTTTTGGAATCACTTTGTGACTTGATTGCTTTTGATTTCAAAGAAATGTTTTGGGTGTTGTGATATTTGTGGTTGCTTATACGTTTATAATAAATTGAGAGATTGAATCGATAGTAATCTAATTAGGTTAGGTAATGGGAGTTAACAACCTAATAAATCACAAGAGACTGCAATTTTGAAATTTTGGAATCAATTAGGGATTATTAAATGGGGTTAAATGATTAGGTCTTGAGAGAAAGCAATCAACCCTTCAAAAATTTAAGATCGATACCGATTGAATCAAAAATGGTTAATGTAGCAAAATAATGATAGAATGAATTCTATACTCTCATAATTGATCAATCTTGTTTTATTTTGTCATCTCATTTTTTAAATGGTTAAGTGCTCTATTTGATTTAATTGTGTTAATTTTAGAATTCTATTTTCATTCAACTCATATTTGATTGCTTAATTTTTCAGTTATTTTTATTTTCATTTTAATCACATTTTTACAGCGTTAGATAATGTTAGGATTCAATTAGTTTTAGCTAATTTCTCGTAAGATCAACACCTTAATTACTAAAAGTTTATGATTCGTATACTTGCGGAATATTGATGGTTTACATTAGATAAAACTTGCTCAACAAGTTTTTAGCATTGTTGTCAAAAAGTTAGTTTAGGATTATTTGAATTCCTTTGTTCTAAAGAATTTTTTGCCTTTTTTGTGTTCATGTTACTGCATGAACACAAGAGTTACTCAAAATTCAAATAAGATTATCGAAACTTTAGCTCTTGATATCACCCGATTAGAACAAGTAAGACACCAAGAAGAAGAGATGGAAGAAATGATGGCAGAGGAACATATTCAAGACAACCAATAATGAACCCTGATAGATTTCATGAGACCAGGGTTCAATGCGAAGGCATCACTCAACCACCGATGCAAGCAATGTCATTCGAAATTAAGTCAACTTTGTTAAACATGCTGCAAACCAATATACAATTTTATAGGTTAACTAATCAGGATCCTAATGCTCATTTAGTAATTTTTTTGAAAATATGTGATACATTCAGATATTATGGAATGTCGAAAGATGTTATTAGGATGAGACTCTTTCCCTTAAGGGATAGAGTTAAGTTATGGTATCATTCGTTAAGTCTTGCAAACATCACAATGTGGGAGCAATTGGTGCTTGCAATTTTAGACAAGCACTTCCCCCTCACAAAGACGACAAAGTTGATAAAGGAGATTACAAATTTCTAACAAAGTGATGGAGAGTCACTTTATGATGCATGGAAGTATAAGGATTTACAAAGGAGGTGTCATCACCATAACCTACCTAGGGAATTCCTTCTATAAACCTTTTACAATGCACTTACTCCATCCGAATGAGGCACCATTGATGCAGCATCTGAAGGATCTCTATGGGAAAGATAGTTGAGGAATTGAAGGATTTGTTAGAAGAGATGTCAAGTAGTAGTTCTCTTTGGACATTCGACAGAAGTAGACAACAAACAACCTTTTGTGATCAGAAGGTAGACATTATTGTTGATTTGATTACAGAAATGTAGGCGAAGATTGACAGTTTACAATACCATGAAAGCCTCTTCATCAGCTCCTGTTAAAGCAATTCAACATAGATGTGAATTATGTTGACAAGACACCCATGATATCATCGATTGCTTTTTGATGCAATCTAATGAAATAGAGTAACTCAACTACATGGAAGCACAATTTAGTCGAGAAGAGGGAAACAATCCTTAATCCATCATGTATAATCCTAGGTGGAAGAATCACCCAAATTTTTCTTCGTCAAACAATGCAAGAGGTCAATTTTGACCTCAAAGACCACCTAGATTTCAACAGGAGAAACCTAATTCTATAAACCCTAAGTTGGACAAATTTTTGGACAAGCTCGTAAATATGGATGACACTCGTAAAACATTACAAGGAAAGTTCGAACAAGGAACCAAAAATCATGCCTCTTCCATCCACAACTTAGAAGTCCAAATGAGCCAATTGGCAAATACATTGTCTACAAGAAGTGTGGGGAGCTCTCGAGCAATACTGAAGCAAACCTAAAAGAGCAACTAAAGACAATCACACTTCAAAATGGGAAGGAACTTGAGCAACCAACAAAAACATAAAATACATCCCACCTAGTAGAGAAAGACCAAGAAAAGAAGATGAATGTTGACAAGAGTGAATACCTGCCTTACGTTGCCCCTCGGCCATATCCATCCAAGATCTTATATCCTTAATGCTTACAAGAGCAAACTGGATGCACAATTTGCAAAGTTTGTGGAGAAATTAAAGACTTTACAAATTAATCTTTCTTTCAATGAGGCATTGGAACATATGCCCAAGTATGCCAAATTACTAAAGGACATATTATCAAAGAAATGCACTTAGGAAGAAAACCAAACAGTGGTGTTAACTAGCAGCTGTAGTTCCATAATCACCAGTCATATGCCTTCCAAGTTAAAGGATCCAGGGAGTTTCACAATACCCTGAATGGTTGGTGAATTTGAATTTACAAAGTGCTTTGTGATTTAGGAGCAAGCATCAATCTTACGCCTTTGATGATATTTAGGAATTGAGGCTCGATGAGGTCAGGCCAACTTTAATAATAATTCATTTGGTTGATCAATAAATAAAAAGATAGTTTGGAGTTGTGGAAGATGTGTTAATACAAGTGGACAAGTTTATTATCCCTGTGGACTCCGTTGTTCTTGATTTCAAAGAGGATAAGAAATGTCCACTAATTATTAGATGACCTTTCATAAACATAGGGAGAGCATTGATCGATGTTCATGAAGATAAATTAACACTTTGGATTAGTGAAGATCAAGTAGATTCATTATGAACAAGACCTTGAAAAATCCAAAATAAAACAGTGCCTACATGAAGATTGATGTCATAGATAAAAGTATTCGAGAGCAAGAAGAGAGTTGCTTTGAAGAAATTGATATATGGAAGTCGAGACAGATAATGAACTGAGAGGGAGAATGAAGAGGAGTTTGAGATAAACACAGAGACAGAGGAGTCAGGTGTTACAAGACATCAAGAATTATTAGGAAGAACTAAAGCACCTATACCACACTTTACGAAGAACCCACCAACACTAAAGCTCAAACCTTTACCTACACACTTTAAGTATACTTTTCTAGATGAAGGTCAAACTTTAGCCATCATCATTTCCAGTCAATTGGATAAGGAACAAGAGAGTAGGGTGGTAGCAATTGCTAAGAAGTGCATGAAGGCTATGAGATGGCATATATCCGACATTCGAGGTATAAGCCCAAATGTTGTTGTGCATCAAATAAACCTTGAAGAAGGAAGTCGAGCGGTGAGGGAACATCAATACATGTTGAACCCTCACATAATGGAAGTGGTCAAAAAGGAAGGAGAGAAGCTCTTAGACACTGGGTATCATATACCCCATATTGAATAGTGACTGGGTCAGTTGGTATAATGCGTGCCAAAGAAAGGCAAAGTGGCTGTTATGGAGAGTGAAAGTGGAGAGTTAATTTTGACAAGAACAGTGACAAGAAGGAGACTATTGAAAGCTTCACAAGGTGACTAAAAAAGATCACTTTCTTCTCCCATTCGTAGATCAAATGATCGAAAGAGTGGCTAGTCACTCATTCTATTACTTCCTAGACCGTTATTTAAGATATAATCAGATATTCATCTATCCCGACAACCAAGAAAATACCATTGTTATATGTCTTTATGGCACATTTGTGTATAGTCGAACGCCCTTCAGGTTATGCAATGCTTTAGCTACATTCCAAAGGTGCATGATGCCTATCTTTGTGGACATGAATGAGGAGATAATTGAAGTTTTTATGGACAATTTCTCAGTCTTTGGGACTCCTTTAAGCAGTTCTTGACTAATTTGGATAGAGTACTCCAAAGATATGAAAAAACACATTTGGTGCTAAATTGGGAGAAGTACCATGAAGGAGTAGTGCTTGGGCATAAAAATCACACCAAGGAAATGAAGTGGACAGAGAGAAGACAAAGGTTATAAAGAAGCTCCCATTACCTATAAATGTAAAAGGCATGCAGGGATTCCTAGGTCGTGTAAGGTTTTACCATTGTTTTATCAAGGACTTCTCATAAATAACAAGACTTTAATGAGTCTATTAGTTAAAGAAGTGTTGTTTTGTTTTGATGATAATTGTTTATCTGCATTTGATCAATTAAAGAAGGCACTGATATCAACATCGATCTTAACATCGTCAAATTGGACACTCCCATTCAAAGTCATGTGCGATGCTAGTGATCAAGTTGTGGGTTGCGTGTTTGGCCAAAGGAAGGATAAGAAGATGCATGCGATATACTACGCATGTAAGACATTAACTAGGCCACAACTAAACTACACCACCATTGAGAATGGTACAAACGCCTCCTCCCCCTCACAAAGCTGGTGAAAAGATATTGTAAGAGATTGATGAATTGGGGTTGTTAAAAGTTACAAAACTTGAGGCAGAAGAAGTTAATAAAAGTATTAGTAAAAACTTTAGTTGGAGAAAACAAAGTATCTTTTGGAATTTGCTATAGTGGAAAAGTAATTCGATACGTCATAATCTAGATGTGATACATATTGAAAAAAAACATTTTTGACAATTTGTTCAACACCATAATGAACATTGAAAGGAGGATAAAGGACAATGCAAAATCACGAGCTGATTTGAAACTTTTTTGTAGAATGAATGAGTTAGATAAAAATCTCCGCTCCAGTAAATATCCAAAAGCATGTTACACTTTAGACAAAAGACAAAAAAAATTGTGTGAATAGTTGAAAAGTCTAAAGTTTCTAGATAGATATGTTTCAAACTTGGCAAGGTGTGTAGACATGAGAAAGTATAAATTATTTGGAATGAAAAGACATAATTGTCATATGTTTATACAAAGGCTAATTTCAATTGCATTTCAGAAGTTGATACCGAATAAGGTTTGGGAAGCTATAGCATAATTAAGTTTGTTTTTCAAAAGCTTATATCATCTGAAATAAAGTTGGTTGAAATGAAAAAACTAGAAAGGGAAATTCCAATTATCTTTTGCAAGTTGGAAGGGATTTTTTCTCCAAGCTTTTTTGACTGTATGGAGCATCTACTCATACATTTAGCACACGAGACTAAACTTGCTGGTCCGGTTCAATATCGATGAATATATCCATTTGAGAGGTAATTATAGTTAATATTTAATTAAAACTTATAGCATGTTTTAATAATAGATAATAACGCTATTTGTAATGTAAGTATTTGCATCACTTAAAGAAAAACGCTAAAAACAAGGCTAGAGTTAAAGGTTTGATATGTAATGTTTATTTAGTGGAGGAGGCAAGTATATTTTGTTCACATTATTTTGAGTCACATGTGTACACAAGAGAAAAAAAAGTTTTTTGTAATGACTATGGGGGATAAACGGGTGATGTTGATGGTAACTTATCCATTTTCACATATCCAAGACAAACATATGGATGTTCAGCAAGAAGAATATTAATAGTAGAAAAATAGAGGTTGTCTATGGTTACGCTTTATTGAATTGTCAAAAAGTTCAACCTTTCGTGCAGTAAGTTTAAGTTTATTTTGACATAGATTATTTGAGTTTCCAAAGTTATTGTTGTTCACAATTAAAATACATAATAATATTTTTAGATTATACAAGGAATAGTTACCGGAACTAATGCCTAAAATAACACAGAATGATATCAATAAAGAAGTTAAAGGACATTTTCCTTGATGGTTCGAGAAATATGTACGTTTTCTCTTCCAATAATTGAAATAGTTTAATTATCATATCAAAGTAATTAGATGACATTATACTGTTTAATATGATAAATTATTTTTTATGTAGGCCTAAAAAAATTCAATAAAGAGCAAGTTCATATATAATCTTGCGAAAGGAACTTTGTGAACAGTTAAATTGTATTTGGTATATTTTATTAATGGATACAAATTTCAAACAGAATGTTATAGTCATAACATGACAACAGTAAATACTGGATTTGCATATAGGGAGAATTGATGGATTAATATGGTAAAATTATTGAGATACTTGAAATTGAGTATTTTGCGTTGCTAATAAAATAGAGTGTGATATTTAAGTATGAATGGTTTGATCCAACTCACAATGCTGGAACAAAAGTGCACAGCCAATATAATTTAGTTAAAATCAACCAGTGAAGAAGATTTATACAATTTGAACATTTTGTGTTAGAGATGTAAGCGATTGAGGTGTATTATGTCCCTTTTCTCAGCTTACAATAAGATAAGTCAAATTGATTGGTTTTTTAATTACATGAAAATAGAGAAAATAAGAGAATTGAAAGTGAAGTGTTTTAGGAAGATGTTTATGAAATAAATGCATGTGTAACATATGACGAGAATGAACCTTTAAACGATCCAAATAATAAATATGTTAAATTTTCATCTGGAGAGAATTAAGAGGGCAAGAGATTTGAAAATGAGCCTGAATTTGATTCTAATTCTTTGGAAAAAGAAGATGATAATTTTGATTTATAGTTAAGTGCTGATAGTGATTAATTTGTGTTTGTAATAGAATATCATAAGAATAAATCTATTATTGCATTAATAATATATTGTTATATATTAAATTTATATTATTCTATTACTGAAAAATTCAATAAAATGTAAATTTCAGGTTAAAAATATGTCACCAAAGAGAAATCAGGATATGATGCGGCCAAGGTTCAGGTTACAATGTTTTGGAGAAGTCAATGCATTTCCAGGTGAAGCATCACGTTCTTCAGATGCTATAGAATCACCTACTGTACGTCCAGCTACTGCACATCTAGATGTGGCATCACCTTTTGTACCTGCTGCTATGCTATCCAGCAGCCCTGCTACATCATTCACCAACCCTACGTCATCCACCACCTCTATACTGGCAGAGATATCAGGGGTAAACGTTATGGGTGAAGGAAATGACCTCTAACTTGGAGCTAAGGGAGTTGATGGAAGAACTTACATCACAATTGTCAACAATTTGTAAGTAAAATTCTAAAAATTTTATAATACATCATAGATTTATACTAAAGTTATAGGTTTTAATTTGAAAATGATTTTAAATAACTTATATATTAGGTTGGTTCCGTCTGGAACGTACTCAAGAAATATCTCATTTAAGTTCAAGGAGAGAATAGATCTTAAGGGTTATATAGCGAAGAATGTCTCTTAACCGACAAAAGATTTTTATTATTAGGAATTTGAGTTACACAAAATGTATTCTTTAATCTTTTTTATTTCATCTAATTTTATACATTAATTAGATAAATATTGTCATTTATAAGTATTTATAGTATTTTTTGTTATTTTCATAAAGAATTTTTTTGAGATCCAAAATTTGATGTTGTAATAACGTATGAGAGAGGAAAGCTCATACACGATATAGAGACTTTCTTGCTTCGATACATAAGAATAGTGTACGACCATCATATATATTTGAAGAAATATGGAGTCATTGGCAGCAGTATTAGGCATCACCTGAAATAATATCCATTTCAGAGCACAATTTTGCCAACAGACGTGGAGGACTAGACGGAGAGAGTCTACCTTAAACATTGGAGGATCTTTGACCCACCAGGAGCATGCGCTTCAACTTGTAAGTATCAAAACTTTACATTTATATTTTTATTTTTGTACTTTGATGTATGAAATTTGATTTCGATATAATTTGATATATAAAATTTAAAATGAAAATGTATGTGCATTATGGAGAATAATAATGTTATAAATGTCTAGTGTCATTAATGGTTGTGTTGTTGAGTTAAATTTTTTTTCAAACAGGAGATAAATATCATAAAAATAGAGAAACTTCTGCCGAAACTTTTGTAAATTGTAGTTTATTTATAACAATTTATTCTGATACAAGAAAAGTCTATAAGCATAAATATTACACCATGCTAGCTCTTCTTGCAAACTCACACCAAGAAGAATGATGTCTTGACCTTCGTCAACAGCCGATGCAGACAACTTTATGTATATAAAATCTATACTTTGATATTAATTATTAAAAAATATCACTTTTTTAACATAAACAATTATAATAATAGAACTAAATACAAAAAAGCATTGAACGACAGTCTCAGAACTTTGAAACTGTTGATGAGAGTCAAGCATATCTTGATCCAATGGGTAATAAGGAACGTTGTTGAAGGATTTTTAGCTTAGAGTCATTTGCAAACACATGTTATTCACAATCCTCTACATCTACTATAACTGGATCTAATAGGCGATCCGCATCAAATGAGAGAATTATTCAGCTTGAAAGCATTGTTGAAAGGTTGATGGAGTGCATAAGCCAACTCTGTAATGAGATGAATGAGTGAAAAGGTACAAACCTCATCGCAACAGTCAGAAATCCGCCTTCACCTCCTGCATAACTTCTAGATAAGTGAATTTATTTTATAGTCCGCTACTTTTAAATTTTTGTATAAATTATTAATTTACAGTTATTTTTAACATACTTATTCGTGTACATTATAATTTTTTTATTATACCATTCAGGATAATGTTTACTTTACATTTATCAATCAATGTTATATTATTTATAGAAATTAAATGTACAAAAAATCATAAGGTTATCAACAGAAAACTCAAGTAGGAAGTGAGTAATGCTAGTTAAAATTTATCATAATTAAATTTTCCGATGGAAATAAAATATTTCGTCGCTAATTAGTCACAGAGTGTTATATTCTGTCAGTAAGTTGCCAACAAGGACGGAGCCACAATGGGGGCAAATGGGGGCAAGTGCCTCCAACAAATTTCACGCAAAAAAATTATTATTTTAAGTTTTACCCCTACAAAAAAAATAAAATTTTACTCTTATTAAAATTTTGCTTCCATTAAAAATAAAATTTTACCTCCACTCAAAAAAATTTCTGAATCCACCCCTGGTTGCCAATGAAATATATCATTTCGATGTTAAGTTACCAACTGAATATATCACTCTGTCACTAGATTCTCGACAGAATAATTCCATCGGTAAATTTAGCGACATAATTTTGTATGTCCATCAATAAATTTAGCGACGGACCTACAACTTACCATCAGTAAATTCACCGACAGAGTATTGTAATTCTATTGTCAAATTAGCAACAAAATATTCTAAAAATACAAAATTTCATCCCTAAATTTGCGATTGATCATTATATCCATAGCTAAATTTTAGCTATGACCGTTTTTCCAATGACAATTTCAATTGATAATTTTTGTACCCAAATTTGTTTCCCGACAAAAAACAGTAATTTCGGCTGCTAAAACCTATTTTTCTTACAGTGTCCTAGATTAGTTATATAACACTCTTCATTCACCAAAGAGCTGGCATTCTTAATCAGTCAATCACCTTGGAAGACAAAGGTTCGTCATCAGCTTATTCAAAGAGGATTGCCACAACCAAGATGTTGTCGCCTTCTGCCATATGAAGTATGTGAAGCTTAGTATCGTATATGAAGCAAAGAGGAAGAGTTTACAGTTCATCCACAACTGCATCCACAAGTCGACAAGTCCACAAGCCTAAAACACAATCAATCACACACACACAGTTCCACACTCACTATATCGAAATGCAACCTTGGCTTAAGCTCACAACAATCCAATTTTAAAACACAACAATGCAACACAAAACAAGAGGGTGATGACTAGCAACGACTGGCGGTGACAAATGACTGGTGGAGGAGAGGAATCGACGCCTGGCTGGTGAGTAGCGAGCTGCATACAACTGTCAACTAGAGGCGGAGGAGAGGAGCTGGTGAGTAGCGATAATCAACGATTGACTCAGAGGAGCTGGCTAGCAACGCGAAGGAGCAAGTTGTGGGCTAGTGGTGCGATGCAAAGGGGTGGTGAGGTTGCGGTGGTCGTAAGGGAGTTGCGACGACATTTGCTACTTTTATCTTTTTGTTGCGTTCACTAGCTACGAGGAAGCTTCCGACTGGTTCATTGATTCTGTCGTTCTGATACGTTTAAATTTATAGTTAAGCTTTTTTTGGCGTTTTAGTTACTTAACATTTTGAATTTTACAATACCAGCTGATACGAGATTCTATGATTTCTTACCATTTTTCAGCCGGTGCGATACGTTGTTTCATCTTCGCCGGACCTTTTAGAAGTTGAGTGAAAAGAAACAAGTATTGTCCTAGATTAGTTATATAACACTCTTCATTCACCTAAGAGCTGGCGTCAGTCAATCAACATGGAAACCAAAAAGGATCATCATCACCGTATTCAAAGAGGATTGCCACAACCGAGATGTTGCCGTCTTCTGCCATATGAAGTATGTGAAGCTTAGCATCGTGTACGAAGCACAGAGGAAGAGTTTATATGCAACTTGTCTCTTCTATTTCTTTTCTATAAAAGAAAATAAAGATACACAATTTACCCAAAAAAAAAAAAGAAAAGAAAGGTAAGATGAGCTAACTCTGGTGAAATGCATCCATCACTCGCAAGTTTTCATAATTGAAAAATGTTGTTGCCCATACTTCATGAGATTTGATAACTTTGGACACTACCTAAAGGAGTCTTTAAATATTGCATTGCACTTAAATATTAAAACCAGATTACCTGTGTATGATGTTCAACACAGAGTTTTCAAACGTAAAAGCACTGAAAAATTGAGACAATAGCGATAACAAATAGTCAACTTAGTACTGTGCACAATGTGTATAATAGGCTATAAATTGCAAACCATCACACGCACTCTACACTTCCAAAACTAGATACTCTGTGCAGTTTTACTCTGTCTTATTCTATCTCATATAGAATTTCAGTCATTTATTTTGTGGGATCCACGCAAGCCCCATGCGGACTCCACATAAATAAATGGCTGAGATTTATTGGACACAATAAAACACCATAATATTGGCCAGAGGATCTGGACTCCTCACCTCCCTCTCAGTGTTTGTGTGTTGCCTTTGTTTTCGCAAATCATTAGATTATTATTTTAAAAAATCTTAACAAAATATTTATTATTAATTAAAGTTTTCAAATCGTAGCAAAAAACATCATAACTAATAGACATAAGTATTTGGAAAATTTATGTTTACGTCAACCTCAATACAAATCTTAGCATAATCAGTATGACTAAGAGCCCTCCATTAAAAGGAATGAATTTCAGCTTAACCTCCCCAACAACCTAGCACCGAATTATTTCACTAGGGGTAGGGGATGATCTTGCTGAGAAAAATGGGATTGAGAAGTAGTTAGTGGTTAGAGTTGAAGGGAGAGGAGAATGGACAATAGGAGGAGGAGTAAGTGGTTGAGAAGCATTAGGGTTGGCGAGTCTCTATTTGAATGGGTTGTAGATTAGCTTATGGTTGACAATTGAAGTTGGTAAGAGGAAACTATAAAGGAGTTGGTTTCAGGAGAGGCTAGAAATGTTAACTAAATTTTAAAAGAAGAAAACAGTCAACTGATTAAAGGCAGAAATACAGAAGAGGGAAAAGCAGAGGAACAGAGACTTGATTTTCCCTAACTTTTCTACCTCATTCTTATTTTTGGACATGCAAAGTTTTTTAGTAAAAACGAAAAAATTGAGTCAAAAGAGAATTTCATAATAAATCATAAAATAAATTATGTTTTAATAAAGGTAAGTAATAAATATATATAATCTAAAGTTAAATACATTTGATTGTCTTATGATTTTTAACTTTTTAATTTCTCCTGTATTTTCGAAACTATCAACTTCATTTTCCATTATCATATTTTTAAACTTGATAAATGTGGGACACTTTTTATAAAATCAAGTTGTCATATGGACCGTCCAATATTACATTTTAGCCTAAAGAAGTTAAGGTCGAAACTGCATCATTTCATAAAATAAATTAGATGGTAACATAATGACAGATTTTTGTACTTTTAGAAAGATTTGCAAAATGAAATTTTTTATACTAGTAAAGGAAAAGAAAAAAAATGGTAGGTTAAATGTGCAAATGCTCTCCCCTCACTCTAGACCCCCTTTTTCTAGCCTTTGACCCATTTTCCCACCTTCGACCATGTCCGACCCGACTCCTACCCCGCCCGACCCTCCTCATCCTCCCGACCCATCTCCTCCCCCTCTTTCTACTGTACCTTCCCTCCCATCTCCTAACCCACCCGACCCATCTCCTCTTCCGCCCGATGTTGTCCATGCTTGCAGATCTTGGAAGCAGGTAGTCGATGATTCCTTTCCGACTACTCTGAGCTACACACCCCCGAGTGATGTCGATGGGAAGCTCATTGTTTCTCCTGATTTGGCTACTCTTCAAGCGGGCGCTGAATCTTGGAAATCCACTCTTGTGGGTTTTTTCCTTGATAAACGACCGGCGTTTCCTCTTCTCCAGCGGTGGGCGACTAAATCCTGGAGGAACAGGGGCCTTGTTGATGTCCTTCTCTCGGAAGATAACCTCCTTCTTTTTTCCTTCTCCTCCATCTCAGCTGCTCACAAAATCCTCGAGGAGGGGCCTTGGCATTT
>JANKOE010000204.1:23182335-23197390 GCA_026284465.1 Erythroxylum citrifolium
TTTCCCGAAGCTTTAAATTGTAACAAACAAAAACCAAGTCATTCAACCTCTTATACTCCAATCTATTCCTTTTCTTTGAGTGGATAAATTCAAATGTGCTTCAGTTTCGTTCACAACTTATTGCACTCACACATTGACCTAAAATCTGAATTGTAAACCTTTTCAATTCTGAAACACCATTTCCAAATTGATCCCACTAAGAAACTGTAAGTCATAAGATAAGAAAAGTAGTGTTATAAACAAAATCAAGTGATAATTAATTTTCAATAAATAAGAAAACGGAAATAACTAATACTTGGAGAAAGTTTTCCTTTTTGTCGAATAGCAATTGGCATTCTAAAATCCTTATAAGACAACTTCTAAAGCTCCATTTGTAAGCTTAAAAGATCTTGCGTTACGTTAATGCTAACAATTGTTGTAATAGTTAAAAGCATTCATCTATTAACTTCAGCTTGCTTAGTAAAATCCAGTCCAAAATATACATTAGGATTCAAAAATGCTCTAGCTGCAAACAATGGAGAAGAAAGTTATCTTTTTCTTCTCTCATTAATGATTGAAAGATATGGTGTGTATAAAGAAGGCCTATGTTTCAGATTGGCCTTGATTGCTTCTGTCGCTCTCTCCATGGCATCAAAAATATAACTCATCATTAGCTTTTCTTTACTGTCAACCAAGCAAAGCATCCTCACCAAAGGCTCACAAACTCGGATAACAAATTGACATTAAGACTAAAATTTTCTATCTTCCAGTATAATGTTACAAACCTCCACTCTAGCATTAGACCTAGCATGCTGAGATGCAATCCACTTATCACTTGTAAACATTTATCTTAACTCTTTCTTCATTGAAACAAAAGATTGAAGTGATAAGAAATTTGTTGCAAATCTTGTCACAGCAGGACGACACAAATTTCTATCATTGATAAATTCCTTTCTTATCAAATTCAATACCCATGCACGATTATAAATGAACTTTGTCACCTTTTAGCTTTCTGCATAGTCTCATTAATAACAGGAAAATACCTAGGATCTCTTATATTCTCTAGCATTAGATCAATGCAATGTGCAACATAAGGAGTCCAAAAAAATGAATTATACGTATTTTGTAACCTTTTTCCAGCCTCTTTATAATCGGAATCATTGTCAGTAATAAACTGAACAATGTTTTTCGACCCTACATCATTCATAACTTTATCAAATATCGCAAACAAAGTCTCAGTATTTCTAATAAGGACAGATGCATTAATAAATTTCAAAAACATAGAGCCATTTGTAGAATAAACCAAAAAAATTATAATAGGCTCTTGTCTCCTATTTGTCCAACTATCACACATGATTAAACATCCATAAGTACCACAATTCACTCTTCTTTCAGCCAAATAACTTCTAATTTCAGAAACAACACAACTCAAAAGTTTACCTCTTAAGTCATCAATCGAAAGACCTTTGTATCCTAGACTATAAGAGGTTATTGCATCCATCATAGGTTGATAATAATAAGACTGAGAAGCATTGAGTGATGAACCTGTATCATACCTCCATCTAGCTACTGCCATATCGACATTATGAGCCGCATCTCTTGATTGCATTGCACTACGAATTGAAGGCTGGGCTCTAAGAGTCATTCGTGGTGCAAAGAAACTAGTCATGTGCCTTCTTCTCTTCCTCACATTAGATTCGGGTACTTCTTCTTGAGCCGAGATGGAACACTACTAGTACCACTACTACCGTTACCACTACCACTTCCACCTTTAACATTTCCAAAATCACCACGGAAACAAGAAAACGAACTTCCACTACCAAATTCAAAATTCAACCTTTCCCTTCTATCTCTCTTATATTGATATTCATCAAGCAATGTTTTCATCTGTCACTTCACATCATGACTTACTTTTTTTATAGGGTTCCACATCTCCTTTAACCCCAGCAAAATATTTTTTAATCGGGTGATTCCTCCACCTTTTAAATGTTTGTTACTAAATAAGAAAATAGTATGGTTTCTCGTACCAAGAACCAATGCAGCATGAGCCCAAACTGGATCATTGTATCTTCTAGAAGTGGATTGATCAGGAGTACTTGAACTTTCTTCCATTTATATGTGAAAATAAATGCATACATATATCAAAATAAATAACACATAAATTCAGTACACAATATGCATATCTATCTTATATAATATAACTCATTATGTATGATTACATTACACATAATTCAATTTCATGGAACACAATTCACTATAAGTCAAAAGCTAATAATTCAAAACATTCAACATATATAATTACACAAAACATACATCAACAATTTCCATTTTTAACAATTTTTAATAATTTCTATTTCCAATAATTACAAAACATTCATAATTCCATTTCCATTTCCAACAATTTTCAACAATTTCCATTTTCATTTCCAACAATTTTCAATAATTTTCATTTCCAACAATCACAAAACATACATAAACAATTTTCATTTCCATTAATCATAAAACATTCATAAAACAATTTCCATTTTCAATAATTTTTAACAATTTTCATTTTCAATAATCACAAAACATTTATAATTCCATTTCCATCTCCAACAATTTCCATTTTCATTTACAACAATTTTTAATAATTTTCATTTCCAACAATCACAAAACATACATAAACAATTTTCATTTCCATTAATCACAAAACATTCATAAAATAATTTCCATTTTCAACAATTTCTATTTTCAATAATCACAAATATTCATAATTTCATTTCCATTTTTAACAATTTCTATTTCCAATAATCACAAAACATTCATAATTTAATTTCTATTTCCAAGAATTTCCAAGAAGTTCTATTTCCATTTCCAACAATTTTCAACAATTTCTATTTTCATTAATCACAAAACATTCATAAAGCAACTTCCATTTTCAACAATCACAAAACATGCATAACCAATTTTCATTTTCAACAAATTTTAACAATTTCCATTTCTAATACTCACAAAACATTCATAATTCCATTTCCATTTATATTTTCATTTCCAACAATTTTCAACAATTTCCATTTCCAACATCTTCAAATCATACATAAACAATTCCAATTTCTATTTCCAACAATTTTCAACAATTTTCATTTCCATTAATCACAAAAACATTCATAAAACAATTTTCATTTTCAAAAATCACAAAACCTGCATAAACAATTTCTATTTTCAACAATTTTTAACAATTTTCATTTCCAATAATCACAAAACATTCATAATTTCATTTCCATTTCTAACAATTTTTAACAATTTTCATTTCTATTGCCAATAATCATAATACATTCATAAAACAATTTCCATTTCTAACAATTTTTAACAATTTTCATTTCCAACTTCCACAAATCATACATAAAGAATTTCTAACAATTTCAATTCAAAGTTTCAAATATGAGGATCAAGTTGAAGGGCATGATATAATTTACACGATTGTTAAATAATGAATGACATATCTTATACAATTGTTCATACACATATATTCATAACATAATGACAAGTTGAAAGATATATTTATAACATGAGGATCAAGTTGAAAGATATAGCTTCTTCAGAAATGTTTTTTTTCTTATTTAAAACTTTGAATCTTCTTTTCATTTCTAACAAACCATAATATTATATACACCATTCTATATTTCGTTCTTAAATATATTTTTTGCTTTTACAATTTTTCATTGACATTAATAAGTCTAAGTATAAATGATTGGAACCTACAAGTCTACAACATATTCACAATTTGAGGGAAAAAAAGTTTTTTCCGGATACATTTATTACATCACTATTTTCACATATTATCTATTATAAATATTTATAATACCCCACACATATATATTACCAAGTAATTCAAGTTCAACATATTTTATACTCAATTAATTATTTACCCAAAACTAATACCCAAATAGGCAAATACTATTATTAACTACAACCGAATTATTATTAATTTCCAATTGCATAGTTTTATACTCAACTAATTATTTACCTAAATTTAATACCCAAATATTAAAAATAAACTACCATTTCACAAATATTAAGAATGTGTCAATTAATGATTTAAGTTTTTACAATTTTATAAATTTAATATTATTGGTTTAAATTTTACATTTAAGTTGTTTCAAGTTTCAACTTTCAAGTTCAACTTTCAATTGTCATAATCAACAAGGCCATGCATAATGCATTTCATTCACCCAAAAACTTATCATAATATAAACTTAACCAATCTTTATAACGAATACATCATTCACCGTGAGTGACTCACTCATTCAATTCAACTCCATTTTTATTTCCAAATAATAATGCCGTTATCATTCAACATTTCAACTCCAATGAATCCAACCCATGTAAATCAGAAAACTAATACATCATTCACTGTGAGTGACTCATTCATTCAATTCAACTCCATTTCTATTTCCAAATGACAATACAATTATCATTCAACATTTCAACTTCAATATCCAACTAGATACACGCAAATTGCAAATCACAAAATCAAGTTCTAACTTCCAACCAATTTACAAATCCAACATCCAATCAAACACAATAAAAAATGCAATTAAGATTTAAGTAGGAAAAATTGGAAAACTCAAAAAACACACCCCAAAAAAATTCACTAGTTTCTGGTCTTTGGGTCAAGTGATGGAGTGACGGGTCAGAGGCTTCGAGTCTGGGTGACTTGCGACTACGAGGCTGCGACCATCTCTCCTCCTTCTGACATGCAGTGGCGACGACGTGGTGAGCTGGTCCCCGTGGAGGAAGGTTGAAGATGGTGGCATCTTTGAGGGATGCGAAAGGAGGAGTCGAGGGAGGATCTTTGTCCTCTGACGCTGGCATGGACCGGGGAGGATGAGGTAAGTAGCAGCACCGCCGGATCAGTCACTAGTATCGTCGGAGATGAAGAGGAGAATGAGAGAGATAGAACGACAACAGTGGTGAGTGAAGAAATGAGAGTCAGTAAGAGAGAGAAAAAATGAGAAGGAAGGCTCGATGGAGACAGAGACGAGGGTGGGGGTCATTTAGAGGACGGCCGACGGCTGTGGTGGTGAAGTGAGAGTCGGTGAGAGAGAGAGAATAAACAGAGGAAGGAGAAGGAGAAGGTTCGAGAGAGGACTGGGGGAAGGGGCGGGGGGAGAGGTCAGGTAGGTTTAGGAAAAAATTTTAAAAATTACAAACAGATCCTTAATTTTTCTGAATTTTATGGTACCGACCAGTATGCGCGGGTATTGTACGTACCAGTCAGTTTGGGAAAAATTTTTAACAATTGCAAACTGGACCTTCATTTTTCACAATTTTATGGTAGCGGCCGGTATGCGCCGGTATTGTACGTACTAACTGGTTAGAAAAATTTTCAAAAATTACAAACAGATCGTTTATTTTTCCGAATTTTATGGTACCGGCAAATATGCACCAGTATTGTACATACCAGTTAGTACCAAACGAAAAACAACTGTACTGACCGATATTAATGGTCGGTACCCAAGGAACAAATACGTATCAGCCGGTACAGAATGGTATTCATTCCCTGGGACAAACATTAAGTAGGCCATTGTTTTGCAATCAAAGGCATTTTCTTCTTCTATAGTCGCGTATTTTTTAGAGTCTCATGGAAAGTCTAAATTCTGGTGGTGCCTTTCACTTTCTGAAATAAAGTGTACACACATGGTAATAAAAAGTTACTTGTCATTCCAAAGATTAAACTCTTTCAATTTCAAGATATTGTCAAAAATAATTTAAAGACATTAACAAAATCTCACCACATTTTACCTATTGAAAAACAACATTAATATGTAAAAAGAAGTACAAGAATAAAGGAGAGGCCCTAGACTAGGGACCTTAAAACCTGGGTCCGGTATGTATTTTGCCAGACATCATCTCCTGCCACTATTTGTGAGTACATGCTAACACAGTTCTGCTACTATACGAAGCCATGTAATTGGTTCCCAAGAAGATACATACCGATCAGAAGCAATCCATCTCACTAAATCCTGCACCTTTCACGATCCGTTTGAATCTTAATCCTTCATGAAGCAGACGTTACAGAAAGTGCCCAAGAATACCTCGTTACTGATTTAGAAGAGGACTTCCTTCTCTAACAAGAACAAAAAGGCCACCGTCTCCTCTTGAAATGCGAAGATCCTCGTCAAGGTAGGTGATGAGAAGCCAGGACCTTGATCGATTCCCAGGAATAGGGACCCTAACCGGTGACTGTCCAGAGATGGTTCTTGAAATATTTGCGACTGCATCCTGCAGAGGATTGAGAGCTTGCTGCAAAGGTGACAAATTGATATTTTGGCCGAAGATATCCACGTTTTCAGGCAGATCAACATTGGACTTTATCTCTGGAGGCTTCAAGGTCCCTTCCTTAAATTCAACCTGAAGTTATTGAAATGCAAGGTTTAAAACTCAGCACTTGATAACATGGTACCATCAAATCATTCAGTGATAAAATTAGTTTAATGTTGCTAGATCTTAGCCAAATCTGTAGGCATTGAATGTCAAGATAGCTGATTTCATTTTAAAGTTTCTTCATGAACTGCAAGCTCAAAGTTGAAATTATAAAATTACTTTACACAAAATATGATCATTTATGCTGTTTTCTTTCTCTTTTCAAACCTAGAACCCCTTGTATTTCTTAGGAAGCACCTGTATTCTCGATGGACTTCGGACCTCAAAAGTGGCAGATGCACTGAAGGAGAAAGTTGCAAAAGGGCTGGACAACGTGGTAGAATTCACAATAGAAAGATTGCTACTTTCAATTGCCTGGGATATATTTTCCACTTTCACCAAGGGTAATGTACCCACTGCCAGAAGTGGCAGCAGCTCAGAAAATGCAGTGTACCTGTGAGTAGTAAAGAAAATTTGTGAGACAAACAAGATAAAGCACAATTATAATCCAGTGCTTGTCATTGAAAAGGTGCTCACTTATTGTACAGAAATAATACAAAACGATAGGTCTCATACATACTCAAGGCAGGACTCATACACCCACCACTCTCTCAGTTGCATGTTCCATTATGTCATAATTACTCTAAATACTTCTAAATTGTAATGGTAAAGCACCCAAAGAAAAAAATAATACAATAAAAACACAAAGATATTCATTTATCACGAACAAGTTAACTAAACATTAACAGTGACACATGTAGAAACAGAGATATTTACCATCCTGACAATTATTTAGGAGACAGAGAGAGAAAACTGTTGTGGACGTGTGTATGGGCCAAAAATACAGCCGCAAATTACGTTAATTAGGTTGCAAGTTTTATTTAAATTGCTTAAAAGGTTTTAGGTTATTATTGGAAACATATTACTAGTTTCCTTATTACTCTAGGAAATCATATTGCTTAGGGTTTTCGTATTTCCTTTTCCTATGTGAACACTGCCTATATAAGGGCTATTTCATGAATAAAGAAGGCAAGTCGTATTTTATCAAAACAGAGGTTTGGAGCTCTCTCTAACGAGGTCCAAGGTTTCGGTCTCCCTTAGAGCCGAATTTCTTTTCTTCTTCCAAAATAGGCAGAAAGAAGAATTCTAACAAGAACAGGGATATAACAGAGTTGCAAGATTACTCTGTACATCGTCCTGTGACTCGATCCATGTCCAAGGGTCCTAACACAGTAGATATGTGGTATTTGCTCGATTATTCTAATAAAGTCAGACTCCATCCCACTGATTAAGCATAATATAAACAAATTTCTTCTTTTTCTGCCAAAACTTCAGACAAAATCAACTCCAAAAAAAATCGAACAACAGTCAGGAAATTTCATTGTGATAAACAGGCTGAAAGCCATTAAATCTATTCTCTACCATAGAACAAAGCAGAACAGCACCTGTCATTTGGCAGGCTAACAAGTAATAACAATCACCAAGAGGCCTACAAAAGCAAAACATACCAATAAAGTGAAGCACCACAGTATTGAAGAATTACACAAGTGAACTACCATTGACTAACAGTATATTCCCTTTAAAATTGAGGGTTTACCTTGACTCCTGCAGGAGAATTTCCCGCCTTAGCTGCCGTTGAGCTCCCAAAGATGATGACTCCTGTGGAAGGGTTCCCAGGCTTTGCCATAGTTGTACTCCCAGACGATTTTGACTTCTTATCAGCAGGCTTTAATATTTGGAAAGAACACATTAATGTCTCGTCCACACTCATCATGGCACCAGCATTATCGAACTCTCCACAATAATTAGGAGCAGAAAATATAGTTACAAGTTGTCGATTGGCAAAGAATTCATATCCATCCTCCACAACCTATACCAATGAAATGGTTACGACAGTTATGCAATGAAGCTACAATGAAAAAAGGTCTGCTGTGAAACAAACAATGGAACTGCATAGACTCGACAAATAAAACGGATACTGCAGTGGAAGTGCTAAAAGATAAAGTTAAAATGTCAAAGCCACAATCCTCTAATAGAGACACAAGTAGCCCTGAAAGGATCCATGTTATTCTCCAGATTGTTTATTCTCTAGAACCTTAGAAGTATTATTATGGAGGACACAATGACTGAATAAAATGAAATAGATTGCTGCATATGCAAAAACCTGATGGGCACGACAAATAAGATCCAAATCATGTTTCTGAAGAAACTCTGTAACTTTGTCAGGACCAAAAGTGTATGAGACTCCCCTGTCATTCATCCCCCAACCTTGAACATCTTTACTGGGATCTGACCAGAGAAGATCGCATAGCAAACCAGTGTCTGGTATATCAGTTGGGCGCTGCAGATTCTTAATCTGATCCAAACTATGCAGATCTGGAGAAAGACCACCATGCATGCAGAGAATCTTCTCATCAATTAAAGCAGCCACTGGTAAGCAATTAAAACAGTCTGTGAATGTCTTCCATAGTCTAACATTAAATCTTCTCTTACACTCATCATGAAAACCATATATACGATTTATGGAAGCACATTCATGATTTCCCCTTAAGAGGAAGAAGTTCTCTGGATATTTTATCTTATAAGCAAGAAGAAGGCATATAGTCTCCAGACTTTGCTTGCCTCGATCCACATAATCCCCCAGAAATAAATAGTTCGCGTGTGGAGGTAGTCCACCATATTCAAATAGCCTCAGAAGATCAGAATATTGACCATGGACGTCACCTGCATTTAATCATTAAATCAAGCCATGAAAATTTTTCATCCACAGAAGAGAAGAAACAAAATTTCAGTTCCATAAGAATAATGATGCTTAGAATAAGATCTGATTCACCCACAAATTACAACTGGATCGAAAGAAGCCCTTCACATGCAAAAAAGCCCAAAAAGTAAAAGATCACCTCCAGATCTGGAGCTAATGAGTTAAAACCCAGCTTGAACTAATTCATGCTCAGAAATTGTTCAACAACGAGCATTAACCAACAGGGAGATTTCAATTCAATCACCCTTGGCCCTTGTGCACAAAATGTGCATAAAATTATGTAATGCACAAAGCATGCAAGGATAAGCTCCAAACACAAGAACAAAAGAAGACTGCAAATTTGTTTGGAGCTCTCCAACTTATTCACATATTCTTAAACAAAACCACCAGAAACAGTCCTCAAACAGCCCAAAGAGACAATTCCTCTCCATTACAAGAGTAAACTAATGCAATATAACCATAGTCAATCATGCCTAATGCACAAACTTCTTAACTTGCATAACAGCCTTTCAAACAGCCAGGGAGTGAAGTATAATCTCGACAGTGCATTGCGAGTCAAACAACAGAATTTTTGCAATCACCATTGCTAAGTGATAAGAACTCTAAGAACAAAATGGGCCTTTAAACACAACTATAGGTACAAGAATGCACATATAACGGATAAATACAGTATAACAAGTATGCATATGCAACAGAAAAATCCAAACCAAGCTTCTGATTTTTGAGCAAATTCTCTGTCTAGATTATTGACTGAACATGACAACAAAAAAAAAACACAACAATTTTGCATCTGATCACAAGAAGCAAACTATTATTCAAAGTAGAGGCAAGTTAAGACACTGGAGAAGTAAACAAGCAAACCCACAGCCAAAATTTCTATAAAAACTTGAATTATAATGCCGAAAGAACACATAATCCTGAAAATGATAGATGATAAGTTGAGTTAGCAAAGTGGTCACACAATGCATGTGGATCAGATCAAATAATAATATTTAACCACAAAAAACAGATGATAATGAAAATTAAGCGCTGTCAACTGCAAGAAGTAAGAAAGAAAAATATAAAAGGAAACACAACTGTGGCATACTATAACAATATTTTAATCAAACGCAACTGTGATCCTAAATTAATTTGGGAAAACTACTTGGATTAGAAATCCAACCAAAAGAAAAGTTGCGTTATGTATAATGGGGATACAACCCACTGAAAACATGAATCGTGATCCATAAAATCGTGAACTGCAAGGCCAGATACAGCAATACACTAGATAGATCCATGCTGTAAGCAAAATGAATGGATGAAAACATGTTATGCCTATTAACATCACACCAAAAACACAAATAAATTTCGATACACTATAACCTTGGTACACCAAAGTTACTGCAGATTAAAAAAAAGTACATAAGAGCTGCAATAGAATATTGGTACACACAACATAAACTTCAAACTGTAAAGTACCTCGTAAGCAGGTGGAAAGCTTATAGCATAAAGCACAGTAATGAAGGTGTTTCATACCTAGGTGCCAAGAAAGAAGAGTATATGACCTAGCACAAAAATCATGCAAACGCAAGTTCGAGGGAAGATGATATAACAAGAGCGAGAAGACTACACCACAGATACAATTAATTACCGTTAAACAGAAAGCTGAAACATAATGCCATAACTATTGATGGGTCCATCAGAAACAAAACAGGTGATAACTTGGGTAATTAAAAGATGCCGACAGTGAATGTAGCATATGTACTTGCTAAAAAGTGCACAAACTGAAGGTAAATTATGATTAATAGACACCTCAATTACAATAATGAATAGTTTAAGCAGAAAAAGTACCGCAAATCTTGATGGGTGCTTCGAGCTCCAACAAATTGGGCTGTTGCAAGAAAATCTCTCTGGACACAACACACAACTGACGGATCTCGGACTCGGACAACTGCACCTGCTTTCCAGGTCTGCTACGAACCTCAAGAAGCCGCTTGATAATATCATCAAGAACAGCTTGGTGCATTTCCATCTCTTCTCCTTCTACCGGTCTCTGAAAAACCAAAACTTGCAAAACCACAAAAAAGTCAACAGGGACCTAGGATTTGGTCTATGGAGTGCGATTAGGGAATGATCGTTGAAAAGGCAAAGGTGGCGAAGGCGAGAAGATGAAGAAGTGAGCGAACAAAAACATGCCTTTGGCGACGTGACCCAGTGATGGGGACGAAGTGGGTGTCGTTTTTTGTCAAGAGAAGATGTCGTTTTGGTAGGGATTGAGAAATTCTTTTGGGTGGGTTTTTGGTTTTCTTCTGACTCCAAAGGAAAGTTGAATATTTTCTTCTTCTTCTTCTTCTTTTTCTGAGAGAAGTCAGAGAAAGGTAACTGGCTGAGTTATTGCATTGCAATTTCCAACTTGGGGATGAGTTGAAATTTGGATGACCTCTGATGACTGGGGAGGGGTGACTAGGGCTCTCATTTTTTGTACATGTACACATCAGTGAAGGGAGCGATAAAGAAAATATGCATTTTGCTCTGCAGTTTTCCTTTTCTGTTGCTCTTCCTAGCAAGCGACAAAACAAAAAAAGGAATCAAATTCATTTTGTTGGCTGGAAAATTATTGGTTATATAAGTTTTAAACGGAATTACAAACAATGTTTTAAAAATCATACAAGAAGTTGAATCATAATATAAAAAACTTAAGGTCTAAAAAATTTAATTAACAAAAGTCTCTTATCTATTAAAATTTTAAATTTTAACTTTAAAAAATTATTAAATAAAAATTAATTAATTTACAATTTATAAAAGTTGATTATATTAAGAAATTAACCGATTTAAATAAATTGGTCTATTTTTTAAAAATAATAGTTATTAAAATAAACTAAATTAAAAATTAAAAAGTCATTTTTTAATTAAATCATTCTGAAGTAGTTGGCTTTTAAATCATTGATTATAAATATATAATGTGCTCTCCTTTTCTTTTCTTTTTTGGCATTTTATATCATGTTTCTTTTAAGTCTATATATTTTACGAAGGAAAAATACGTTAAGGTTGCACTTTAGAAACTTATATGATTTTGGAACATGTTAAATTAGCTTTTGCAAAAGAGCATATTCTAATTTTTAAGTTGTATAACTTATTTTTATAGGACTATTGGCTTCAATTCCTTTTTGCACTATCATTTGGGTTGGTTTAGTATAATCAATTGTTGTGTATTTGGTGGATCCCATGGTGAAAGTTTATGTCTACTAAGGTCTAGATTTTACGAGAACGCCGAAAAGAGGTTTAAAGTTTAAAAGGTTCATTCAGTATTATATTGTCATGAAATTGGTTAAAGATTAAATAAAATTAAACAATTTAAAATATAATTGAAAGAGATTGTTTTTATCAATAAAAGAATTTGAAGTTTAATTAAAAAAAGATTGATAAATGAAATTTAATTGATTTATTTTGGTTTATCAAAATATATTAATTTGCAAAAATTAACCGATTAATTAGTAAATTAATCAGTTTTTAACAAGAAGAGTTATTAAAGTAAATCAAATTGAAAAGTTAAAAACTAAAAAAAACATTATAAGTTGAAGCGGTTGACCCAGTTGAGTTTTTATAATCATAGGTAATATCACAAACAAAGATGTATTACTTTCATTAGGTAAATCCTTTTGATTAGCAACTTTGCCTCTTTCTTGAGTACATAATGTCGCGCTCTGCTTGTTTTAAAGCCTACCAGATAAGGTTTGATCCAAGGAGTCTTCTAAAACATAGCGGAAGCTTACGGAAGACTTTGAAAGCTTCTAAAACATGGTAAAAGCCTATGGAAGCTTGTGAAAGCTTATAGAATATTGTGTAATAATATGGAACATTATAAAAGTTTGTAGAAATTGTAGATATGTATATAATGTTACACGAAGCATGTAGAATAGTATAGAGGATTCTAAAAGAATATTTTAGACCATTAGATCAAGTAGATCTTGTACGTCCATTCTAAAAAGGAACTAGTACATATACCCCTTGGGGAAAGACCTCATTTGTTGTTGGACCCCGAACCTTTCTATTCATTGAGAAATTGTTGGCAATTATTTATTCTTGAATTTGAAATGAAATAGAAAAGATGGTTTAGGTACAAGATGGGTTATATGTGATAAGGTTGGAAGTTACAAGTTGTAATTGAAATATGTTCATGGAGTACGCTTTGGTGTTTTAGCCATAGCTTTTGCTCTGGTTATCCAAATGAGATGATTCTTAATTTGGATTAAATTAGAGAGATAAGACTACAAATTGTTTGGTGAATTTGAGCTTTAATTCGGTCTTTAATAATGTCAATTTTCAGAGGGAAGTTGAGCACAGAATAATGTTTCAGTATAAGAATAGTCCGAAAATGTTTGGTGTATAACTTTTAGACTATGGAACCAAATTGAATTATTTTGATGTCATTGGAAAAGTTGAGACAATAAGGAACATTTTTCTAGAAGGAAGTGCTATCAAATTCCTTTAATTGCATGATTAGAAAAAGGTTATGATTTTTGGAAGGAGTTAAGCATAATTTAAATGAAATTTGAGGTCTTAATAGAGTATTTTGTGGAATTAATTAGCATGTTAATGGGAGTTAATTAGCATGTTAATTTGAGTAAGATCATATGACATGGATTAAATTGAATTAAGTGGTTAGAGCATGTATGTATGAGGGCATTTTGGGAAGAGCACTTAAGCCTTTTAAGTTACAAGGCTTACATGTAAGGGCAAGGAGGTCATTGCTCATTCATTAATGGCAATCTTGTAAATAAAAGTGGGTCTTGCTATTTAATGAAGAGTGGTGCACGAAATTAGAAGGAAAAGAATAAGAAAAAAAAAGAGAAATGAGAGAGAGGGTCGGTGGAGAAGAAGAGAAAGCAAGAAGAAAGGCTAGGGTTTCTCAATTTCATAGATTTCAAGAGGGTTTTGATGGTTATTCATGAAGGAAAAAGGTGGAAGAAGGTGAGTGCTTCTACATGAGCCAAGAAACTCCTCTTTTGGTGAAGGATCAAGGTAAGGGCATTTTAATTTGTTGAGTTTTTGAAAGGGGTTTTGGTTTAGATGGCTTAAGAATGGTATGGGTTTAAGTTTTCTAAGATCAATTTTGGTGATTATGTGTTGTGGATTGTTCAATTTGGATGCTTATTTTGATTTGGGAATTTTGCTATGGATGAAGGAGATTAAGAGAGGCAAGAGGAATCAAGATCAAGGGGAGGCAATTTGAGTCAAGTTTTAAGCAAGGAATTAAGGTGGGTTTCATGTTTATAATTGATTAAGGAGCCACTAATGTTTTTGTCCAAATCAAGAAAGTAAAATGATTTCAATTACTGTATTAAATGTTGCCTTTATTGCTTTTGATTAGTTTGAGAAATTGGTACATGTTTGATGTATGAAATTTTGATGATGCATTGTGAATTGCTACATAAAAGTGGTTTCCGAAAAATTTCATGATCAAGAAAAACAAGTTTCTGAAATGTTGCCATTTTGGGCAAATATGTTTCCAAGTCATGAATTATATGTTATGTGGGTTTGGTTTGGTCCGTTCTTTATGTCAAGTGCACTTTTCTAAAGGCTTCTCCCGCCTGCCCGCTAGTGGCAAGGAGCTCCTTCATGGACTCCCTTACGACTACACAAAACCACTATGTGGGATTGTGTTAGTTCGTTATGTTCACGACTACACATGACCATTATATGGGAATGTGTTAGTATGTTCTGTTTACGGACCACCAGAACCATTATGACGTGCTTATGTGTTCACGATTTGTGAATAAGTTGAAAAAATGCATGAATTGTGTTGTTTGTGATTTTGATTACTTGACAAAAAATTTGAGAACCATGTGTTTTATGATCAGATTGTTAGGCGATGTGTCACAGATGAGGAAATTTCATCTATTTTACAATTTTGTCATTCATCTGTGTGTG
>JANKOE010000204.1:23279224-23294751 GCA_026284465.1 Erythroxylum citrifolium
CACCGTCGGATTAAATGGGCGGTTGGGATGGATTGCGTCGTCGTCCATCCCGTTCGTCCTTAGTATATATACTTAATAAAAAAAAGGGAGAAGGATGAGTTTACTTATTCCTCAAACTCAAGGAATAAGTAAATCCTTAGATTATATATTTTATATGTTTTTTTCAACCAAACAAGGATATAACCAATCCAAGAATAGATCAGGAGTAAAATAGTGATTCCAGTCAACCAAACACCCCATTAGAGATATTTATATGACACTTCTTACTAAAGTATAAATAATCTACTACATATGTATGGATTCTTTTATGTAAGAATTGTCACCCACAACTCAATTAAACTTTAATTAAAAACATAATTAATTATAATTAAATAGAAGTATAATTAATTACTAAATACTAATTAAGTCTAAATAAAATTTAATATCTCATACTGAATCCTAATGTTTCTCAAATATTACATTCAATTTTAATTTGCTTAAAATATTTTTTTCTCTTTTCGACCATTCTTTGTCTATGACTCACTAAATTTGTAAACGTGTTAATAATGAATATAAATTATAACCTTAAATCATGTTTAAGATTAAATGGATTAATATATTTATATTTATATTTAATTTTTAATTAAATAATTTATATCAATAGATAAAGATGGTATTTAGTAACGCGTCATCACTATCCAAATATTAGTAACATCAAAATGATTTTGATTAACTTTTTTATATTTGATTTTTTCGTATAATTTAATTCATTTCATCATATAATGTTTCAATTAGATATGGAATGTAGAATTAATGTCAGCCCTATTTAAGTTCAATCATATTAATTTTTCATCATTAATAATTAATTATATTAATAAAATTTTTAAACCATTTTTAAATTGCCATTTCACTTTGATTAAAGATTTCCAAATTACTATTAATCAAGAATGATAGGACATTCTCTCTAACCACTTTCGAATGATGAATACTTTATTGATCTCTCAACTACCTTTATATAATTTATGTTATATCTAATAGTTACCAATTGAACTACCTCTGAAAATGATAAGTCATAATTAATATAAAAACATAAAAATCCATATATGATATTTTTTAGAGATCTTAAGTTGAAAGACCACTTATACTATAACGATAATGATAATCTCTATAGATATAAAAGTAATATTCTAAAAGGAATTCTCATATGGAGCAAGTTAATACACACATGTTTGTTGACATATTTTCATACTTTTATCTATAATATCAACTACTTTCTTTATAAAAAAGAATCACAACATGTGCTAATTCTTTTATGCTCTATTAATATCTAGTCTTAAAAAAAGAATAAATAAAAATAATTTAGGGATACTATATAAATTTAATATAAATCTCATAATTATGATCTCTTTATAATTTAATTTATAATGTATGTTTATCTTATAGGCTTTATCTTACACATTAGTTAAGTAAACGATCATGTAAAAGATAAATAATTCTTTTAAATATTTATATCATAAAATACAACTAACTAATTAGATATAAGATTAAAAAAAAGAAGACTGAAGCTAAGACCCCAGGTATTCTAACTGAGACACAAGCCCTTTTCTCTTCAACAGGCATCAAATATTAGGGCTTGCCTCTTACGGATCTAAGTTGACCAATCCTCCCCGTATAACTTATAACTCAAATATGATTATAGGTCCAATACTTTTTGATGCGCAGGATCCTTATACAAAGGTAAGTGCAGAGCATACTTGTATCTTTGTGCGGTAGAAGTAAACTTATTGAAGACTCAAACATTCACGGAAGAGAGAGATATTTATAGAGAAGTCATATGGAAATTGACAACTTTTATTGATAAAACTGAACTTAGTTTCAATAGAAGAGTTCCTTTGCTTAAATAGACAAAGAGATTATAAAAAGACAAGTATATCTTGATAAGATCAAATTCACTTTACACCCTAAACAAAAAAAAAACAATGTCACATCAACTATTCTAGATAAGAACAATATCACATTAACTATTATAGATAAGAATGATGTCACATCATATAGTAAATAGATAAGAATGATGTCACATCACAAAAGAAACCTAAACATAAAGAAAAATATTAAATAGAGAGACCCACAATAATAAGAGGAATAGATTCTTGCCACGATAGAATATTTGACGGGGAAGCTCCTCCACTTATACTATTAGTATCATCACTAGTTGTTTGGAATCTTTTATTAGGGCTCACTTCCTCTGTGTGTAAATATTGCAAAAACAAACTTAGTGAGCTCCTCTTCATCTATGATAGGAATGTCATCATCTGGATCTTGGGCATCTTAAAAGGAGGAGGCTTAAGTCTGAGATGGTCCAACATTATTTAGGTACAAATATTGGAAGGAGGAGGCTTGAGTTTGAGATGGTCCAATAGTGTCCAAGCTTAAATCTATAGGGTTATCTAGGATGTCAAAGTCTGGCATTTGTGATTCGCCAAGAATGAATTCTTCTAAGTAAGGTTCAATAGATGTAGAGACAGTTGGTAGTGTATATTGAGGAAAATGGTTAAAATCCTTAAGAATATACCAAAGGTTTTTAAGGACGTTTTCCTTATATCTTAATCATTCGATTGAGGTATGATAGAAATACACTTGATTCTCAGAGTAGATAGATACATTTTGTTCTATGCTATGTACTCGAGGAAGAATAAAGAAGCATTAGGTGGATTGCTTCTCTAATGAAGTTTCCTATAACCTAAGATCCTCATTAACCTGTGAGAGTTGCAACCTCCATCTCATTAATGGTTAGTACCAGTCGAGGAAAGTCCATGAGAGGGAACCTTCATTTTCTCTATCACATAGATGTATAGAAGGTAGAGAGTGACCATAGGTACTATAATACATTTTTTGAGAGTGGGCCATTGATAAAAAAGAGATATGGTGTTTGAAGGTTAAACAAGGATGGGTAGCAATGTAACTATGCTACATTGAGAAAGAGGTGGAAATAATAGAAAAGGCTTATCTGAGAAAGAGAAGCTATTTTATCAACAATAGTGGGTACACTTATAATGAGAGGAAATAATTTCTCTGTCTTTACAATTCTAAGTAAGTCAACCACTAAAAGGAGAGGAATATTTCTGGAGGGAGTGATAAGGCTGATATATTTTTGAAGCTGAGACGAGAAATCAACTAGGATGTTTTGATTGTCTTTGATGTGGTGAAAAGTGATTTTATAATGAGAGAACCAATCTTTCTAGCTAAACAATTGGCTTTCTGGTAGAAATTATTTTATTTTGATTTGGTATCTTTGGGAATGACGTATTGTCTATTTCTACTGAAAAAAGAGATAAGGGTTAAGGTGGAAGTTAAAATTTTTAATACCTCTTTTGATTGCTAGAATCTCATTATATATTATGTAATAATGTTTTTTTGAAGGTTTAAATTATCCATTAACATGTACACAGTTGAACCTTTTTCCTTTTATTTCCTCTATTAAGATTGCTCCCAAGAAATCTTCACTAGCATCAGTCTGTAAGGTTTGTTTTCCTATGCTAGGAAACTTTAGTGGAGATGTATGTTAACTAATCTTCTTTAATTACTTGACTGCTTTTATCTAGTCAAGGCCCCATGATGATGACTTTTTCTTTAATAGCTTTGACAACTGGCTGATATATTTTGACATATGAAGGATGAAATCCCTAATGTAATTTATAATTCCTAGAAACTGATGGATTTGTTTAATGGTAAGGTTCATGCCTGAAAAGTTTAGTAGTTTACTAACTATAAGGGGCTTGGATGGTAAAAACAATCATAAAATTTCATGGCTAGAAATTCTCTATAGGCTTAACCAATTTGATTTTTGTGGGCTGAGAGAATAACCCCATATTCCTTTATAATATCCAAGAATTGTCATAATAAGGGTTGATGCTCTTGTTGGGTCTAAGAGTAGAGCAGGATATCATTAATGTAAATTAGAGCACTTGACAGGATACCATCATAGATCCTAGTCATAACTCTTTGAAATAATAATGAGGCAAATTTTAGCATAAATAGCATGACTGGCCACTGGTATTTTGCATTAGGAATATAGAATGTTGTTTTATGTCAATTTTTTAGGTCAATACCCAATTGCCAAAATCCATCTTTTAAATTAAACTTTGAGAATATTTTGGCTTCTTTCAGGAATAACACCTGCATATTTATCTTAGTGAGGAAACTTTTTATCTTGAAGAAAATGATTTAGAGTATTGTAATAAATAACTACTCTCTTTTTTTCTCTATTATTTTGTACTCTTTTTTCCAATTAAAAGCTTGACATGTCCAATCTGATTTGGCCATCTCGATCAGACCTTGTTTCAGAAGTATAACATATTCTTCTTGTGCCATCTTTAGGTTATCTGGATTCAACCCTGAATGAGTGGCCTTTGTGGATTAATGTCTTCATTCTTTTTTAATGGCAATTGGACATAGAATTCTTAATTCTTCCACAATGGATGTGGATGGTTAAATTGGTCATGACTCTTCGGACAATATTGTAAGAGTTGATCTTTGATATGCTTATATCCAGAAGGAACATCTTATAACTTAGAGATGTTGTGGTCTTCAGAGTACTCACAAAAATCTTGTTTGTAACGAATACCTTTTTGCAAGATCTAGTAATAGACATCCATTCCTATAACTATGTTGGGACCGAGAAGATTACTTCTTAATATTTTCATCCAAACGATGTAACTTGGAAAGAACTTTATCCTGATCCTTCTTTTCATGATAAGGTCTATCTTGAAGGATTTTCCATCAGCTGCAGAAAAGTATTCCTCATATGGTTTCCATTCTTTTGTAGGAAGAATATGTGGTTTCATTACACTTCTACAAAAGCCTGTATCCATGTAACAAATAGTTGGGATTGGTTTGTGATAATTGTTTTAGAATCAATTGAAGTTTGACATACGGTTGTATGACTATTGGCTTTTTGGGCTCTAGCTTAAAACAACATTCTTTCATCATGTACATTGGTTTGTCATCTTCTTTGTCGAGAATAGGCTTCATCATCAGCAGATTCACATTCAGGAATTGTAAACAAAGTCTATTCATTTTCACTAGATTATTATTCAAAAAGGGACTCGATGTCCTCATCATCTCTTATAGGCATCATAGCTTCCATGGACTGTAGGATTTTCATATCATTTTTTTTGACTTTTTAGGCACCTTTTTACACAACGACCTAGTTATCCACAAAAGTAACACCAGTCTGGCTTTATAGTGTCATAAGTACACCACTTAAAGAATCTTATTCTCTTTTTTTTTTCTTTCTGTTAAAAGGGTGAACTCTTAATGGCTTCCTTCATAAGGGTTTCTCTTTCTTTGTATTGCATATACATTTCTCGATGTCTTTGCATTTAATATTTAAGTATGATTTCTTGCATGCTTGTTTGTATTAAGGTCCACTTTTTAGCATAGCTTTGAAGAACTTATGTTGCTCACGTAATTTGTCCCATGTCACCAAAGCTAATTCATAGATTTCTTTGAGAGAGATTTCATACATATCCCTGTGAAGAGAATTGATTTTTCTTTGTAATTTAGGATGCAACTTATCAAGAAAGGAAGAAATGAATGTACATCGAAGATTGAAATCCTTGAAGCCATTGAGCATATAATATTTTTCAGACATTCTTTAGATATGCTTCTGTAAATCTTTTCTGTTCATAAAGCAATACTTTATTTTAAAATACTCATGTTTGCTTTATCAATCAATAAGTTCGAAATTGCTAATGAACTCTTTATAGGTCATTCCTAATAAGGAACTGCCTTCTGACAATTGTAGGACTTGCATGCGCCGATATTCACTAAGGCTTTGGAACCATTCTCTTAAAGTTCCTATGATTCTTAAGACAAATTCTATCAAGATGTCTTTAAGAGACATATCTGACCTTGTCATTTGATGACCTATCTAGGCACTGAATTCATGTATTCGATCTCTCCATTTTGTTAGTAAGTGAATCATAGACCTGCAGTAGGTTTGTAGACAGGAGTTGCTTGCGGTCTGACTAGTTTAGTCAATGACTCAACATCGTCAACCTCATGTTCAACTTCTATGTGTGGTGGAGAAGAGTGTGGAAAAACTATCATCATTTGAGGTATCTGAGTAAGATATGCAAGCTATTTTAAGCTTTTTAAGTTTTCTGTAAAAGAATCAGAGTCTTAGTTATTAGTGTGGCTATCAAAGCTATTTGGGACTAGTTGAATAGTAGCTATGAATTTTTAGTTGGGCATATGTCTTTTGTTCTATTCAGGGAAGGTTTTTCCTTTGGTAGAGAAGGTAGTGGTGAAAGTACCGTAGAGACCTCGTGGGGTCGGAGACCTCGTGGGGTCGGAGACCTCCTAGCGACCCCATGGTAGCCCTCCAATCGATATCTAACTCAACCGAAGGGTTTCAGTAAAGCTAAGTTGTTCAATTGTTAAAAAACCTTTTTTATTTTAAAAGTTAAAAGCGTGGAAAATAGTGGGAATTTTTTTAAAAATCATTTTATTAAAAATTTTGGCAACACAATTGTTGCATTTTGATATTCCTAAAATTTTCAAAAGCCTTGTAAAATTTCAAAACACTTATATATTCACACCAATTTCTGAACTACAAATTTTGGACTTCAAAACCACTTACAAGCAACCCCAAACAAATAATTATCAACAATCACTGCAATAAAAAGCTAAAACATATTTATGCATTTCATTTAAAAGCCTTTATAAACATTCTTTACACAAATGTACATATCAAAATGACATAAGCACAATAGCATCTGGCGATACAACTAATCTTATAGCGGAGTCCCAATTACTACTCGAATATACAACTAATCCTGCAGCGGAGTCCCAATTACTACAACACCTGTATGCATACCTGAGCTGGTTTGTTTAAAAAATAAAAATAAGGGTTAGCTAAACAAGCTTACTGAGTGCATTCAGTTTACTAAAAGTTAACTTTTTATAACAATATAACTAAAATATTCTCATACAATCATAAAACTCATGATAAAGCATTTACATAACAATTTATTCGTGCATCATCAAATCTGGTGATAACATAACATTTCATAAAACAAAATTTCAATTTTCTAAAATACTATTCCAAAATATTTTTTGACCTTAAACTCGTAATATACAAGTTTTCATTTTCCATTTTTCCTTAAACAGTAAATAGTATTGACATTAAAACCATAATTCAGTTTAATCAAATTCTATATTAGTATTTAATCATATAACGCGTACTCTAATCTTATTTTTGCTTTCTTCTGTAAGCTAACTTATTGTTTTTCATTTCCAAATCTAACTTCAGAAGTCAGTTAAATACCATATTTTACCCATTCTAACTTACCAATTTCTTTAAAACACAATCTTACCTAATTTAATTCACCATATCACAATCATGTATGATGAGTCACAGTTACCACCCATGTCCAGAATCCATAGCTCCACTTGTTCCTTAATTTTCACGTAGCAAACATTTGAATTAGGTTTTGAGGTCTTCTAAACATTTGTTCCTCTATGTCTATAGTTTTTATATCAAAAAAACTTATACATCATGAAACATGTACCAAATATGACAAGCTATTTCAATGCAGGGACATTATCAAGTTACTATTTTCAATCCCAATTTCCAATGTTATTCTTCTATAATTAGGTCTAGGTTTCTTTTAGATAATTTTATTTTTATGTCTTAAGTTTTATCTCCAATTTGAATCAAACAATTTAGAGGTTGTAGGTAGAGTTATGGCCAAAACAACGTGACTGCTTCAAATTAACCTAACACAAAAATTCCACTTCACGTTCCTCTCTTGTCCTATTCAACTAATTCCATACAAAGATAATCAAAGTAATACCAAGACAATATTGATCAAACATCAAAGTAATACCAAGACAACATTGATCTTAAACACATCCATTTCACTCAAGAAAACCCATAAAAATTAGAAATCTAAGCTAGGAAACTTGCCACTTTTTCTCCAATCTTCTGGGTATTTGATGAATACTTCAAGATTCCTCCAAATCACCATCAATTTTCATAAAAAATGACTACAATTTTCTTCCTCTCTTCTTGGCTGATGTTCACCTTTGGCTTCTCTTCTTTTCCATTTGTTTTTGGTCTCACAGTCACTCTCTCATCACTCTCACTTTTTTGTTAAAAGAGTGAAGCAATATGTCTTAAGTTTTGCTTTTTATATTCATTTAATGGATTACATATGTCACCTTCCTATTTTTCATCACTAATGACTCATCACACACATGTAATTACCACATTGGTCATCTCTAATGGCTCATCAATTTACTAATATCATGTAAAAAGATCAAATTGCCCTTAATGAGTTCAAAAAGACCAAATTGCCCTTTAATGCATTTAATTGACCAAGTAACCGAGTTAATTCCCGAAAACATTCCACTACTATCTTATTTTTAAATTGACCATGAAATACTCTAATTAGGGTCAATTCTTATTGATTGGATGCTTAAAAAATTCAAATTAGTTTAAAATCCTCAATACCCATTATTTTCCAAAAAGGACATTTTAGTTTAATAATTTGAATTACTCGAATTTTATTCAAACAACCTACGTTTTGACATGTTTTAGTTCCTATGGGTTCTAATCCTAATTTTGGAGCTTTTCATCATATTTTGAAGTTGTTTGGTAACTTTTTCAGTTGTTTGGATTGAATTCGGAAATCACTGAATGTCACCAAAATCATTTGGATTTCATTTAAAAGTGTCACCTAAATCACCAAAGCACGTTTCAGGGTTTTTAAACCTCGTTCGAACTCATTTTGTAACTTTTTAAATTTTTCGAGAAATTTTCGGTTAAGTCTAGAACCATTTATGGTCTATCCGTGATCTCCGCTATAACCTCAATAATATATTTAAAATTCATGTACACTATAAATAGAGCATACTCTATAAAATGCATGTACAACATATTACACAGTACAATAATCAAACTAGGATATTATAGGTGGTGTATGTGAAGGTTTACAAGTGGATGAGATGTCCTTTGTTGGCAAGTTTGGCTTGGAAGATTCAGATGGTTTTGTAAAAGTTTGTCAAGAAATGGATACGACATTTTGAAGACTTTTCTGTAGTGAGTAGCATCAGGATAGGATGGGGTATTATAAGTAGATCTTATTGCTAGAAATGCCGAGGGGTATGGTTCATATGTAGCTCTAGATTGTTTTTAGCCATATCTTAATTCTTCTTAGCTCTTCTCAAACTCTTTGGAGTTCTCTTTCTTTCTTAAAGAACTTTGGTCCACAATAATGCTGGTCCATATATCTTTTCAAGTCCAAATTAAGTGAGGCAACTTGATCGAGTAATTGTTGATGTAATTTTCGGACTTAAAGAGATATAACATCAACCTTTGGATTTAGTCCTTGTGTTTGATAGGATAGACCATCAAACTTTGAATCAATTCTACGAAGGATATTGTTTTGTGCTACAACATTTTGTGTTTGTCAATTTAGTACTTCTTTTGTTAGAGAGATAGGTACATGATTGCCATGTGAGCTAATACCTACGGATCATGAGTATGGCCTTATAAATACTCCAATGGTTTTATTAGTCTAGGTTTCCAAAGGTGGAAAATCTTCCTCATATGTTCTCATCATCATACAAGGTAATGGTTTAGGGATTTCCTTAAGGATTGAAGGAATTATTGGTACAGAGCATCTTGTTGGATCAAGTGTTCTTTTCCAATTGTGCTCAGTAGTTTAGAGAGAGTCTTTGGTCTAGGCTTAGGATTTATAAGAACAATCCAAGGTCTCAAGTCATCATCATCATCATACTTGGGTTGGATTTTCTTTTCTGGTTGGCAAGAAGATTTTGACTTTCTACTGGACTCTTCTCTCCATCAAGGGACATAAGCTTTGTCTTCACTTTTGGAATTGTCATCCATCCAACATTCATAGTCTAGATCATACATAGATGGATCAACATCTCAAATAAAATGGCCATTGACATGGCTGACATACACCTCATGTCCATTGAGGTGGGCAACATGAATTGGAGGGCCACTAACACCTTCTTCATGAGAAAAGGCTAGACTAATCATCATTATTAGGCTAGAAGAGGCTCTAAATGATTTTGGATATTCTTCTCCAAGCTTGCTAAAAACGGATTTCACCGTTCCATACTTCAAACTTCGTAAGCTTAGAGGAGTGGTAGTGTGAATGGAGCATTGATGAGGAGTATGAAACTCCTTTTCTTAATTTATGATCCACTTCATGAGCATTAACTTCGCCAGTTGTTGTGATGACAATTGTCGTGGAATCTGGATGATTGTTGTCTTATTATGAGACCTGTTTGCCATCATGTAAAGGACATCTTATGTAGAGTTTGGAAAGTTTAGATATAAAGTATGGTTTTGCAATCTGTAAATGATATGATGATAAAGTATGGCCATACTAGCATTAGGTTCTTTATCAACTCCATCAATTTAAATTTGGACTTTTAGTCTTGTGGGTAGGGTTGGATCATCAAGTTTAATGTTAAGGTCTGGAGTTAAGACTATAATGACACTTCCATTATTAAGAGTGGTCAAAAGAGTGGCTATCAAAGCATTATGCTAAGATGTATATGTTGTATAAAGGAAAGAAATTCTAGTTGTCGTTGGAATTCCTTTTCTTCCATGTAGTGACCATTCGAATAACACCTACATGGAGATGTGTGCAACCCTAATCTAGCCATAACGAGATTAGCTCAGAAGGAAACTCTAGAGTTACATATTGTTCTACAGAAGTGGATATTTTAAGCCACATTGGTCCAATCTGGATCCTTAGATCAATTCTTTAAGTTGAGGTCTATGTGTGGAGATTAAGGAGTAAATACTCTTTGCAAAGGATCTGGATTTATGATAAAGAATATACGAGCTTAATAAATGTAGCTAAGTATCATGGATTTTAGTGCCTTCAGGTAACAGGGTAATTTCTACAAGGTTTTTAATTTTGTTAAAAACAGTTTTTTTTAAGATGTGAGGGAAATTATCCTAAAGAAAGAGATGAAGAGAGATGAATTGAGTTTGATAAGATCGAAGCTTCATCATACTTATCTAAGTCTTTCCCTACTCAATAAAGTAAAATTTTAAACTTATACTAACCCGTTGCTTTTTAACATAATAGAATGTTAAGAGAAAACAACCATTTTAAAAAGTATAATCCACGAAGAACATGTCAATTGAAGCTTGATGTCTTGAAATTAGAATATAAAAGGTATGTTAGAAGATCTATAAGAATAAGAAGGTATTTTATTTCTTACTTAACTAAAATAGTAAATATAAATTTTTTATGAAGCCATGTAAATAGACATGAAATTACATCTAATAATGAAGTCTGAAATGATTCAATTACAAGGAGGTCCAAATACAGGATACAAATACTTTTTGAAATAATAAGAAATTCATATAGTAATATAAAATGCTAATAAGTTAGATCAGTTGTTAAAGAGTTTAATCGAAGGTAAGAGGTCATCACAGTCATTCTACCATTTTTTATAAAGAATTCCTTCAATGTGATCGTTATTGCAACAGCCCATTTTGCTTTATAATCGCATCAAATGTACATATCTTTTTTTTTTCAAAATAAAAATCTGGACTAACTTGAAATCTGTATTTTCTAATATTTCATTTTCAAATTAAACAAAAAAATATAAGGTTTAAATAATACTCCACGTTAGATATATATTAAGTTTCTCAATAGTTGTTTTTTATGGTTTTATATAAAGTATTATAATCAATATCTATACCTTAAAATTAATGGGGTCGATATACATGTTTAGCAGAATATGTAACTTAAAAAAAGTTAATGGTCTAGGCTTAGAAAAGAGACAATAGAATTGTGTTCGAAAAATTTTAGGACAAAAAACTGAGTGATTATCTTTATATTATTAGCCCCAAGATTCGATGAAATAGAATTAAAAAATCGTTAAACAGCTTACATTTCAAGATGAACATATCAATATTGCGTTCATGATTGTCAAGAATTTCACATCGGACAACTATGAGGGCATTTAATAATTTATAATAGTGTGCAAACCTCTCCTCTTGAGCTAACTTTTAGGGGTGAGTTAGGTCTTTCTAATATGATATCAGAACCAGTTTGTCTCGATTGTTTGGGGCGGCGCCCGGTTATGTCCTTTTGTTCAATATATCCATCAGATGTCTAGCCCTGTTCTAGATTGAGGGGGGGTGTCAGGAATCTCACATTAGACAACTATGAAAGCATTCAAGAATTTATAATAGTGTGCAAACCTCCTCTCTTGAAATGGCTTTTAGAAGTGAGTTATGCCTTTTTAATGATGATTGTTAAAAAGGATCATTACCTAGTTCATATATGAAGATTATCATTTTGATAAGCCGATTATAGATTTTGTATCTATACGAGTAAATATTTTCATCATTTAAGATAAAGTTCTCAATTAAACTTATGTTTTAAACATCGTAATATATGAGAAAAATCTCACTTAAAGACCTAGCTTTCAAGATTCATGTTAATTGCTAATGAAGTTTGGGTTGACACCTTTAATACTCAAGGGTTTTGAATATTTAATAACATGTGATAAGGTGTGAGGTACATAAGTTTTGAGCTTAATCATTAAAAAATGTGCATAATACCATCATTCCGAAAAGTAGACTACTATCTTTAAATGTTAGCAAGAAGAACTTAGATATAAAATAGACTTTCTAACATAGATGTGTAATAAAATGATGCTAAAGAAATGGTAAGATAATGGCGGCTACTGTGGAGATAAATAATAGCAGTCTCGTATCTTCAACTTCACGTATGGAGCCCCAAACCCTATCTATCTACACTGCTTGGTAGGTTAGGGAGGGTGCATAGCTTGGAGACAACTCTCATAAACAAAAGAATAAAATTCGGTTGCAGACGGAAAAAAGAAAAGCAAGAAGACGACAAACTGGTTGAAACTGGAGTCGGTAGGGCCACAACTTCCTTTCTTCTAAAACGAAAACTATCGCCGGTTTGACAATCGGTGAATTGCATTAATGGTCAGTCGAGGGCGGATTATATTAGTTAATTTGACCGATTAATGACATTAGTTATTTATTAAAGATATTTAATAAAATTAACTGATTAATGTTATTTATTTGTGTAAAATAACTAACGAGGATATAACTTAAAAAATATCTTATTTCATTATTATTGGTAAGGAAAAGGGATATAAAGTAACCATACTTAATATATATGCATATGTATATATTTAAGAAGTGAAAATATCAAGATATATTTAATTTTTAATATACTATTATTTAAAATGTAAATGTACAAAATATTATAGTGAAGAAAATACGATTCCTTACTGGTTAATTTATGTTATAAATGTTGTAAAATTAGTTTGTTATTTAAAAATCAACCCAATTTAAATAAACTTATGTTTAACTTATTCTAAATTTAGTTTATATTTATTCAAAAAACATTTGTTTAAAGTTGATTCAAATTCGTTATAAATTTATAGTTTATCTTTTTAATGTTAGTGTCCAAATTTAGTGAAATTGTGGATATCTTATCTTTATTTTTATATTATTATCCGCTTATTCTTATATATATATAAATATATATATCATCTTATTTTAAATATATGAGTTTTAAAGTAGCAAAGAGGAAGCTAAAATATCTAATCGGCTGAACCAATGCAGTCGAAACCATCAGATCTCCTCGACTTCCTCGGCACTTGCCGATTTCCCCTCCAGAGATAAACACATAACTATGAGATTGTAATCCAAATTGCGAGAAGGATGAAAAGAGGGATGATATGCAAAGATCAAGTCCTTACCTCTAGCTAGATGGAAGGAATCCGAAAAAGAAACTACCTTCGATCATACCTTCTCTTTTCTCATAGCCTTAATTTGGTAATAGTAGAACATTCGATGTGTAGAAAGGGAAGATCCTTACCTCAGTTTCAAATGACAATGTTTGATAAATGAGTGTGCTCTTGGTGTACCGATGTTGTTCCAATAGGTACTGATGTATGATGTCGTTTTTAAGTTGACTTTTGTTGTAAAAGATTAAGGAGAGATTAGAACCTCTCCGAGAATCCTCTTTATTCTCTCTTTTCAATACAATTTTAATACTAAAAAAAGTATTAGCAAAAGGGCACAATTGTATTTTCATATATTAAATTTTAGCTGGTAGAACAAAACACTCATGTATAGCAACTTTTTCATTTTTAGCTGATCAGCCAATTACCAAACAACTTTAATAGCGTTTTAACTAGTCAAACAATTAAATATAACCAATAAGCCCAAAAAATGGCTGATCCACTGTTAACCAAAGGAGGCCTATATTATTTTCTATATGGTAATTATGACCTTATTTGACAATCAGTGAATTGCATTAGTTATTAGCTGATTCTTATTAGCTGATTCTATCAGCGGTTAGTTAACAGCAGGTTATATTAGCTGATTTTACTAATAGATAATATCAGTTATTTATTAAAGATGTTTGGTAAAATTAGTTATTTATATCTAAAATGACTTATGAGATTATGACTTAAAAAAAATATTTATAAGGACATGAATATTATATTTAATATTTCTTTGAATATTCTCATAAGAATTTAAATTTTAGATATTTAATTTTACAAAAATTAAGTTTATAAATCCATTAAAAAATATGCAACATATAATAATAACAATAATAACAACAATAATAATAATAATAAATATAAGTACTTTTTTTATCCTTTCTCAATCTTAAATTAATGACAGATATTTAAAATAGGCCAATATCAATAATTATTGCAAAAAAGAAAAAGAAAGCTTTGGCTACCAATAATTACAAGAACAGTAACGTAAGTGGTGGCTTTTTTGAGAATAGGAAGAGGGAAAAAAGCATTAAACGGTACAATTGGCTTTTTGCAATAAGTTGATTGAGCTCCAAATCAAATCACTTTTATATTAGAGTTTTTTTTAATTAACTAATTGAATTCGATTAGCTAATCCAATAAGTTGAATACCAAACATATTTAACTAATAAGTTGTTTTCCAAACAAGTCCCATATATACGTGTGTTTTTTTATATTAATTTTAGGAAAAGAGTAGATTTTTGCATGCAATGTCAACTAATTTGACAGGGAGGAAAGTTGGCAATCAAATGAACAGGATTGAAAGTTGGCAATCAAATGAACAGGATTGATTTTGTATTTTTGTTAACTTATTTTAAATGTCTTCAAAAGCCAATTTTGACATTTACCAAAAAAAACAGAAGCCAATTTTGACTCCAGTTTACTACTGTATTTTGCTCGTATCAAGAAAATTTCATCAACTAAGGCCTAAATCTGTGTCTAGTATATTTTGAGGAACTGCAAGGCACTGGCTTCATGTCTTATTGCATACCCCATGAAAATACTTATTGCAACATCTCAGCTGGTTCTGGAGCAGATTTGATGGAAGTTATAAGAGGCAATTGGTCGATCCTACCGCTACAATTAGAGGTGGACTATGTTAGGAATTTAGAACTCCCAAACCCACACCCAAGGATATTTAATAGACAAAAATATCAGAAAATAATAACACA
>JANKOE010000204.1:23351679-23393452 GCA_026284465.1 Erythroxylum citrifolium
CTCTTCGTATGTGTTGTATCGCAAATTGTTCAGTAGTCTTTGTCTTCGACTTCGACTCTCTATTTATAGTTGAGTCTCCAACTGCTTCTTGAGTAACTGCTTCTTGATTCTTTAAAGAAACGGTTAAGGCAGTTGCGCTTAGTAACTTCCATAGACTTGATACTTCTGACTTTCTTTGTCTGCTTTAGCAACGTTTGCTTTTTGCATCGTCTGCTTTTGCAACGTCTACTTTTGCATCATCTGCTTTTTACTACTTCGCAGCTTCCGTCTGCTTTTCATACTTGTTAATGCCCTCTGTTTTTCATTCTGTCTTATTTTTTGTTTGTCATCAAAATCACTTTATACGAGAAGTCAAAATTCTGACTTAACAAGTTAGATTGTAAAGATGAAAGTTAAAAGAGTTAGTTTCAAAGGAAACTAAGTTAGAGCTTAGGTATTGGGAAAGTGATAAGTGTCACCTAGGCTTTTGTACTCTAGCTAGAAGTAGGTTACTATTCTTTGAGAGTTGACAGGTTAAGTCATGTCTAAGTCCTTTCTTCATTATCACTTTCTTCAAACTTTCTTTTGAAACACAGAGTTTTCCATCAAATACCTTCTAAGAGACTTCTGTGTTTTTCCCTTTCTTCACCAAACCCACTTTGCACTTGTTTCCTCTACCGTAAGAAAAACCAGAAGCTGGTCATTGTACTCTGTGAAGTGTGTAAATTGTGTGGAGTTTAGGGCTTGAAGAGTTCAGAGTTTTCAGCAGGTAAGTTACTGTCATCAGCATGAGAAATGGCATTGACATGTTTGTTCTTAAATACTGTGCTATTGGGGAATGAGAAATCTGGTTATGTGAAAATTTAGTGTTTGAAAGATTAGGAGTTTTTGGGGTGTCGTAAAATATTGAAAGGTTGAAAATATGCAAAATGTTCACTGAGTATGCTTCGGTCTGTTAACTATAACGTTTTCTCTAGTAATTCGAACGAGATGATTCTTAATTCGGAGTAAATTAGGAACGTATGGCTACATTTCTTATGAAGACATCGAATTTCAGTTCTGTCTCTAAGAGTCTAAAAATTTCATGAAGTTAAGAGTTTGGTGCAGTACGTTGGTGGATGAATGAGAAGTTTATTGTCGGACTTTAGGGGAAAATTTGGGAATTATATAAAGAGATTTTGGCTAAGGTTCCTTCTGAAAAATTGTAGATCTTTGTTTTATCTTTCCAACGGTATATAGTATGAAAAATTTGGACATCGGAGTCAAAAGTTATGATTCTTACAAGTGGATACATTCACGATAGAAATGAGACGGAAGAAAAGTAGACAATAGAAATGAGACGATAGAAATGAGACGGAAGAAATGAGACGATAGAAATGAGACGAAAGAAAAGTAGATGATATAAATGAGACGAAAAAAATGAGACGATAGAAATGAGACGGAAGAAATGAGACGATAGAAATGAGACGGAAGAAAAGTATACAATAGAAATGAGACGGAAGAAATGAGACGGAAGAAAATGAGACGGAAGAAAGTGAGACGAAGCAAAAGTGAGACAATACAGAAGGTAGAAGATAGAATTGGCCTTTAAGGTCTTCATAAAAGTTGTAGATCTCGAAGTCCTCTTTCCAATAGACCAAAAACAAAGTTAATCCGACATCTGTAGTGAGAGTTATGGCAATTGTACCATGGTATGTACAATACGAGTAAAGGGATGATCATGTTAGATTCTTTTGGCCATAACTTCTTCTCTAGACATCCAAATGACTTGATTCTTAAACCATTGGATTCGAAAGACATTGATCTACATCTCCACCAAGAATCATAACTATATGAAATGAATGGAGAAAGATTAAGTGAAAATTGTGGGACGGGTACAGTGAGTGTGCCCTTAAAGGTTATGTACTAGTGTTATTCCACTGAACATACTTTAGTATTTTGGTGATTTCTGGAGTTCTACTGATCCAAATGAGATGAATTATTTTTGTGGTAAACTAGAGACATGGGGCTACAGATGGTGCAAATAAATTGGAATCTAATTCATTCTCTAAAATGTTTAAATTTCAGATGGAAATTTCCCGGGATTATCATGAACATGCATTGTACATAATTCATGCCATACATATGCATTATTGAATGCTTCTCATTGTGCAAATTGTGATATTGTTGTTAGATCGGAAAAAGAAAGCATGCCTTATTTAGAGAAACGGTAGATTTCAAAAATTTTAAGAAATCAATTTGCAGCCGAAGCAACATATCCAAAACATCATGTCAATCCATACATGATATGGTATAAGGATAATAAAACATGAACAAGATGAAGAATATTACCGACTCCTTTGCTACAGCTTTAAATCCTCGCTGCGCTATCCTCTCCTTCTTTAAACATATGTGTGTATATACATACTTATATTCAATAATTCAAGCATTATTCAATTTAGTTCATACTCATAGCACATAACACTCAAATGCAGCATACATGACAAGTTAAAAATGCAATGCACAGCAAATGGCTCGAGGGTTCCATGAGAACATAATGAAAAAACTGAAGTTTACCCCATGAACAGAATGAATCCAATTTCGGAGCTCATATGCCATAAGCGGGCAGCCAGGAGAAGGCCCTTGTCAACGTGCATGTAACGAATAGAATGATTCCACTCTCGCCCAAACAAAAGCACATATTCATTTTCTCATATGCTCATACTTTATGCTCTGTCTTCTTTTCATTTAACACAAAAGTCATAACCTCTTTTGAGGTACAACATAATCATATTTCATTATGCATTTTTCAACATTTACAAACAAGTTAATTTCAACATACACAAATAGGCAAAAATTTGCCCAATTACACTATAACCATAAATATGTTACCTACCTAATTGGCTTGCGAAAATCCAAGTCAAGCTTGCCTGTCCCCTTGTCCTTGGGTAGGATTCCCTTGGTTTCGTAAAACAACCAAGGTTCCATTCAAAATAACATTCCAATAAAGTTCATAAACTTCAAAATCACAAATTTCAACAAACATAAATTACTCTACTTTAACCTACCCATACCCCATCTAGGTTAGAAAACCTAGGACCTAGTTTAGAAACTCTAGAATCGGTTGGGTTCTCTCAATCAGCTTCTTCCTCCAACTATTCTCAACAAAAAAAAACCCATTTCTTTGATAAAGCAAGAAGAAAAGGTGATGAACTTACCTTAGAAACTTGAAGTCTTCTTCTTCTCACAATTTCTTCTTCCTTTCTCTTCTTTCTCCACGATTTTTCCTTCTTTCCTTCTTTTCACGCTTTTTTTCTTCTTTCCTCTCTTAGCTTCCACGACACTCTCTTCCCTTCTTCTAATTAAAGACAACTTATATGGGTTTTCTTCCCATTTTACCCTTCATTAGTAAGTCTCTTCAAGGTTTGCCCCTACTTTCATTTATTCTAAGTCTACTAACTCTCTTAACCCATTAAGCACCATATTAATTCCAACTTAATTCTAACACTTCATTCTAACTTCTAATTTCTAATTTCTATTCATACTTGTTAATTTGATGACTCAACTCTAAAAATAATGAAACAAATAAATCACTAATAAATAAATAAAAAATTTGGGGTCCAACAGGCTACCTATTTTTGGTCTCTTAATGTTCTTTTATATTTTAAGATTCATTTTAGAGCTTACGTAGGTCATTTTGTTCCAAAAAATACCCCCCAAACATCAAAACAGATGGAGAATCCCGTGTCTTGTGAGTGTCTGTCACGATCGTGATAGGGGTGTCATAATCGTGACTCAGGATAAAAACCTTCTGTAATGATTGTGACACTCCTGTCACGATCATGTCACTGGGGGAACCTTCTGTCACAATCATGACACTCATGTCACGATTGTGACCATGCCTTTTAGCCCGAACATGCTCCAATTTCCTTCAATCTTCATTTATCTGGTTTTATTTACTAGCAAACACATTAAAATATCTCAAGAACACATGATTAAGGTCCAACATCATGCCCTAAGCCACAAAACCACTTTAAAACATAAACAAACAATCACATTAACATAATTCTAAGCCTAAACATGCAATAATCATCTAATCAATACCTATAAACATACTAAAACACCTACCAAAATATAATATAAACTGCAGCTATCAGCACTATATAACATAATTGTAAAATCACAAAGTGCATTCTTAGAGGGCAAATTGATAGGGGATAACCTACTCAAGAATGGCTTAGTGACTATGATAAGAAAATCTCGCCAATGAACTATGCCTTGAAACTTGATTCAAACAAGGCCCTTAATACCTTTAATTGGGATTTCATTAGGCAAATTTTTTAAGATTTTTAATTTCATAACCAATTTAGAAACTAGATCAAGGAATGTATCTCAACCACTTCATTTGACATCCTAGTCAATAGAGAGCCCACTAAAATCCTCAAGGGAAGCAAGGGACTAAGTCAAAGAGATCCCTCTTCCTTTACCTATTTATATTAAGCATAGAGGCTTTTTTCAAACTATTAAACCATAATATATACCTAAACATAAGGTTTGAATACTGTACCAAATGCAAAGATTTTAAACTAACAAATTTATCATTTGAAGATGATCTTCTAATCTTTTGCAAGGCAAGTGATAGGTCCTTATATACTATCATTACTACCATATAAATGTTTAGGGATTTGTCATGGCTAGAAGTGAATCATAATAAAAGTCAGATAATCTTGTCACAAAGTGCAATGAAGGAGGTAGAATGGCTATCAACAATATTTATATTCAAAGTAAAACCGCCCTCTAATCATATACCTTAGGATACCTTTCTCATCAAATAAGATAATGTGTAGGGATTACATCCCATTAGTGGAAAAAAAATACAAAAAAGACTAAACCATTGAAGCCACAAGGATCTCTTATAGGCAGGAAGAATGGTACTAATTAAAATTGTGTTAAATTCTCTCCACATCTGCTATGCTTCCTAAAAGCATTATAAAGTCGATTAAAAAAATCATGAAAGCTTTCTTATGGGGTGAGAGAAAGGAAGGGAGAGTAATGGAAAAGGTGAGATGAGATGAAGTTTGTAAGCCAATGGATGAAGGTGGTTTGGACATCACGAAAATCAGCCTGACAAAAAAATCTTAATAGCCAAAGAACTATAAAGGCTGATTACAGGAAATGAAACGATCTGGTCTAGGTGGATCAAAGCTTATATGTTACAAAATAGGAGCATATTGGAACAAAACTCTAGAGGCAGGTGCTCTCGGTTCATATCACAACTACTCAAAATGCAAAAAAAGAAACACTAGTTAGCTCAATACAATTGAAAATAGGGAATGCAAAGAAAGCTTCTTTATACTTTGACAATTAAAGTAGACCCCTTACAACAGTTAAACCTCTGCGAGCATATATTGACAAATTTCCCATAAAGTGCTAGATTTGAGGTATGGATCCAATGGAATAAATGGAGGAAGTATCCCTGGAAGCTATCACATATAATACCAAATTATTACCCACAAGAAAGGGAGGAAGATAAGTACCACTGGATAAAACACCCCACTAAGAAATTCACTATCAGCTCTTACAAGGAGCTATTCAGGGTAAGAGGAGAAGGGTTAAATGGCATAAAATCATATGGAACAAAGCCCTTACTTCAAAGGCTTCATTCTTGTTATAAAGAATGGATTAACCAATAAAGATTAACTACGCTCCCTAAACATCCAAAACATCTATGTTCTATGCAATTTTGAAAGGGAAACAATTGGCCACCTATTCTTCAAATGCAATTATACAAGCATAACCAAAGTCCATTATCCAAGATAAAAAGTGTTAAAGAACTAAGGACAAAATAGTCCTTTTTGGAGTCGTATAAGACACAATGATTAAAGAATTAAACCATTCTGGTCAGTTAAACTATAAAAACCTTAAATCAACCAATTTTTTAATTTGATTTATCTTAATAATCTTTGCTATTAAAAATTAACTAATTTTCATAAACCAACGAGTTTTCATAAACTATAATAAACCATTTTATTTTCGTTTGTTTCCATCTAGAAATATAATCACCTTATGAATCTTGATACACAGAAATACACGAATTATTAAAAGAGAATTATCATTCAATTTTAGATTAATATAATAATAAGTACATTAATAGATATTGGTATTTTAATAAAGTTTTTTATTTTTATTTTTATTTACTATATATAGGTTTTATAATGGTTTAATACTAATTAACCTTTAAACCTTAAACTTATCTTATCGATTTAATTTTTGGTTCAATTTTGAGAACATTAATAAGACAAGAATGAGAAGGGTTAGTTTTGGCAAATTGATAACTGCGTATTAGAACATTATTCTGCAATCTTCCTCTCGAAAGGTTTAATATATTTTAAACTTAAAAAAATTCACCACCTGGTGATTAAATGTATTTTGATACCTCATCTTTATTGCTTTATATTTTATTAGGGGAAGGAAGGAAGGAAAAACAATTTGTTTAATTCTTTAAATCTGATAATGGCCATTGCTTTAAACTTGCAACCTTAATTTTCAAGATAACCAGTGTAAAAGTGAAGTTTACATGTAATATGCAAAAGACAAGAAATGAAAAGCATAATAAAATGCCACTTTATTTTATTTATAAAAAAAGAAACATCTAGAAGGATGAAAAAAAAATCTCGTGCTCAAGTGCCTATGGTGTCAGACATCGTAAATTTTCTTATCAAAGGAAATATTTATATCATCCTTGTTTAGCAAAATAGATAGGTATAAGAGTACACTTATTGCAATATTAATCATATCCTTTTATTTTTTTTGTTTCTATGATCTCATTTGTTTGATTAATCACATTGTTTTAATATTAAATTCTCGAAATACATAATTAATTTTCATCTCCATTAAAATGAACATTATTTTTTATTTTTTTAAATCTTCTGGAGCGAGGAAAGTGTGAAAATGGGAGACAAAATTGATAATAGGTAACATAATTCTGTCGTGTTCTTAAAAATTTTAAATACAGGGTACTAGGCTAACTGATAAGGAGGCATTCGGTGCCTTTGTAATTGAACGACCGTCAAGGCAAGCTACGACAGAAATGGAACCTGTATTTCTTGCAATTACACTCTTTTTTGTCCTCTTGCGATTTAGAGAAATAGTCCATGGGAAGCTTTGCAGACTCCATAATGGACGCGGTTATCACATGATAGCCGTCAACATGTACCTTCAAGATACTCTGCAATACTCTTTACCTCCACTCCTAAATAGCAAATCCTATTGCACAAAATTCCCTATTTTGTGCTGAGTGGGAATTATCAATTGTATACAACCTTTATTTATATTTTACAAAGAAACTATTTTCATAATTCAAACCTGTAACCTTTACTCCTCTCAACCCAAAAAAGAAATCACAGTTGAAATAAAATCTCATTTGTACTCCCGTTTTAATTAGCATATTCCATGGAATCTAACTTCTCCATGCAAAACGAATTAAAATATGTAAATTCCAAATTAAAGTTAAAAATGTATCTTAATCATTCAAATTAAGTTTCTTTGAGAGAAGCATCTAACTTTTCACGTAAACTAATATAACTCAGAAATTTGTCAGTTATAATGAATCCCTCATACCTGAAAGTGGCCTTTTTGCCAACCGTCTATGGCTCCAAAAGTTGAATTTCGTTCTTCTCTTTAACAAAACACAAACAAATCCTAAAATAACAGCCATAATCACATACATCAGGGAGTGAACACTCCACAAGATTCCAATCCTGATCCTGCCACCACAATCACAATCGCAATCACCAAAACTCCGTAGGTATACCCTGGCTGTAAAATCGGGATCAAGAATGAAATCAGCAGTCACAGCAGCTTCTTCTAACCAGATAGATGTGGTCTTTGATTTGTATCCAGGCATAGTGGCCATAACTGCAAATACATAAAGACAAATTGTTTTATTTGATTAAGTTGAAATTTATTATGAAAATAAATATGTATTGAACATGTATCACATAAATTCCAGAATATGATTTAAGACATCTACTTTATCTTTCATAATCATATGGCTCAATGTTTTCCAACTATTATCTGTAAATAGCCTTAATCATTCTAGTAAAACTTAGATCCAACCTCCTACTACCATTGTATAGGATAAAGCACTCAAAATACTTCTCTACAAACATGCTCAAAATTCCGAGGGAAACAGACATTCCATCATTATATGTTAGTCTTAAGATTTGCACATGATTTTTATTTTTTTTTTAACAATTTGAATAACTACATATGCTAGCTCACATCTCAGTAAAGATATCCGTGCATCATAAAACACTCATAATGAAGTCTTACAAATTATTTTGGATAATAGCACATAGCAAAATAATAGGATAGCACCAAATGACCAATTGAAAAGTTAGTTTGTGAACCATGCATTAGGACCGAATTATTTAGCAGGTTTTTATTCAAGAAGTCTTGATCCGATGTTCCATAACTGTATTACTGTCAGTAGATAAATGGAAAAGAAATAGGAAAATTGTTTCCTTATATCAATAGTTGTCTTGCATTCAAGAAAAAATATTTATTAAAAAGCTTACTAAGTTCCACATTGAAAGTAGATAAAAAGTAATTCATATATAAGAAAACATTCATAACCTAATGCCTTAATATTTTAGATTGAAATATAAATCTCTTCTTTATATATAAATCACTTGTCCCTAAATATAATAGATAATAGAATTTCAAATAGTATCAGAATAAGTTGTAAAAGTAAATATCTAAATAAGAATTGTAATTCAAAAAAGAAGTTTGAAAGAAAAAATTATACCTTAAACAATAAGCCAAAGTAACTTCAAAGCAAGAAGGATATGAGTCCGTAGAATTGACTTGAACAAGATGTTCTTAAGTGAGTCCGTAGAATTGACTTGAACAACATGTTCAAATAACTTAAGAACAACGTGAGGAGGAGCAAAATATATGAGGAGGATTGTTAAAAAGCTTAATAAGTCCTACATCTAACAACAAATTAGAGTGATTTATATAAATGCCTTAAAGTTTTAAGTTCAGATATAAATCCCTTCTTTATATATAAACCACCTCTCTAAATATAAAATTTCACAATGTTGATCAAACATGCAAGAGTCACAGTACATATTTATACAAACTTCCTATTTCAGCTGTTTTAAGCTATCAATCCAAAAGGTTAAAAGTTCTAAAATTTGACTCAATTCTTAAGTCAATCCACTAGCTTGAAAAGAAATCATGCCAGGAATTGGATATGAGATACCTTCATATTTTCTTCCTGGGGCCAGCATGCGATGGTAATCAGCAAACCTTCTGCCAGCCTTAGCCTGTAGTTGATATGTACAAAAATGAGCAGTCAACAGCATATTTCTTTGGGTAAAATAGGAATATCCCAAGAACCTACAATGGCATGAACAATGCACAAAAGTTTGAACAGAAAACTAATGTTTTTGTTAGAATATATGAACCAAAGTCAAAATAAATAAGTCAAGATTCATAGCAAGTCATAAAACAGCGCCTGAGGAAGAGAAACAATGGGTGTGTTAAAAAAAATTTCTAATCCTAAAAGGATGCCATAAGATTCAGGAAGTATTCATCAATTTAGCGCAGAGGTAGTTATTGCAATGAAAACATAATCATACTGAAGCATAACATCAATGTCTTTTTACTCATCCAAAATGCATTTAAGGACAAAGAACAACAATCAGGTCAAATAATTCCAGCAGGTCTCACTTCTCATTTTTGAATCAAAAAGACCTTTAAGACCTTTAATAATCTTTCCCTTGATAAAAAGAACTTTTGTTCTATAATCTAACCACTACTAGGCTAGAAAACATGGCTTGTTCAGGCACGATTTATTGTCACCTATGAGCACCAAATAGAGATGAAAGCATATAGAGTATTTATCTGGGGGACAGCAAGACTGCAAGACTGCAAACTTAAGTTATGATTTTGAGATTCTGATTTGCAAGATACATTCATAGAGAAGAAATATACAAGGAGAGCAGTTACGAGATGACGGTAGCAGCTATTATGAAATTATCTTATGTTTATGGAGTAATTATCTTATTTAGGCAGTAGTTATCTTATTTAGGAAGTCCATGATTAGGAGAATAAGTTAGCACATTCCTGTTCTACTTTAGTTCCCAAAAAATCTATATATTCAGGCCATTTAAAGGGATTTATAATGAATAAGAAAGCAGTCAGAATCTTTCTTCAAAATAGTTGACATAAAGTTTGTCAAGGATGAATTTTCTAAACAGCAACTATAGGGTTTAGAAAGGAGAACTCTAATAAGGGAAACTTATGGCAGCCCAAATGCTCTGTAAACTTGAGGATCCATTTACTGTGGTCAAAAAGAAAGTATTTCACCTTAGATGATGCGACAGGCAACATCAAATTAGATCCAAATATTATTGCTCCAAAAATTTGCAATTATGAGAATTTTCATCACAAACCTCTGACATGAAATTACTTGATATCAAATAGATTAGTTTAAATACTAACTTTAAGAGACTTCTTGACATATAGCAACATAGTACTAAATGGATTCTTTCTAGAGATCTTTAAGTGAATACATAGCACTCAATCAACAAAAAAATCCATAAAGCAAAAACATAAGAATCTATGCTAGGATAAAAATTGCATGATAATTGTATGATATAAAAGAATATAAAGATAATAGTACCGTATAATTTATTCCCTTGATTGTGATAAATCCAGGTAGTGGTGTTCCACTATTTGATGAAAATATCCTTCCATGCACTCCTGTCTTTAAGGGCATAAATCATGTCAGTCAGTTAGAAAGAGATTCATCTAGTACATAAATTTTAGACTACAAATACTCACTGAGAAAAAAGAATACTCCATAGAATTAGTACAAAAGTCTTAAAATTGAAAGAATATTTCTTAATGCACTAAATTTTTATACATAAGTTGCATCAATAGGACGATTAACATCAAAATACTGTATTAGAACTTTTCATTTGAACCCAATCAAGTTAGCAATACAAGATTCCTGCAGATAATTGGAGCAATATTCAATAAAAGATGACAAATAAATGAATTATTTCACTGCCTACCTTTGCAACACTGGCTATGAGGTTCAGTAAACTCATTTTGTTATAATCCCAAAGTGTTGGAAGCTGCCCAGACATAGGTGGCATAAATCAGTTGATTAGATCATCATAGATGGTAAGGAAAAGCAAGAAGGAAGAATGGAGTTATCCAGTACACATTAGCTTGAGCAGAAATCTCACCTCATCAGCAATAGGCCACTTGTTGTCGCTAATCTCTAAAGTCAATTCAAGACATCCTGCATGAATGTAATTCCAGTCTTGCATGCCACCATATATTGGGTACCTGCATCAAGTTCTGACTATCATAATTCTTGAGCCAAAACAAAAGAAAACGAAGAACGTAATTTTATTTAAAGAGGCACTAGCATATGAAGAATGATTCGACAATTTTCATGTTGATGCAATTATTATCTAGAAAACACAGTTCTAAACTGTCCTACCAAGATGCTCCATTTGTAATTCCTCCAGGAAACTCCTTGCTCAAGGACATATTATGGTGAGAAAGGCTGTATGTGCTTGCCATGAACCGAAATGTGTCATCATCAGGACATGCAAAGTAATTTTTCCTGGAATAAGGTTCGTATATTTAGATAGAGATGAGCACTCAAAAGAATAGAAAGAAAACTCAACCAGGCATGGATTGGAAAGTTTATCAAATTTATTAACATGAAAATCTCAGTATCATATCAAACCGTGCATGAAGGTGATGCAGCACACATCATTAATTGGAATAAACAGTGCAAAGCTAAGAGGTCACGTCTCCTTCAATACTAGTTAGAGTGACTAGAACCAATCATGGAGACTATAGAGAAACCAGCAGTTAGAGTGACTAGAACCAATCATGGAGACTATAGAGAAACCAGCATGGTGATATCTCTTCTCAAATGCCATGAAAAGTTTTATATTGTCTAAACCTCGATTTCAGACAAGGAACACAATATAGGGCCAGCCAAACTGCAACGTCAAAACTAGAGAAATGCTTGGAAACCATCTATGATGCAGTACAATAAGCCATCTGTAAACTTGAAAGAAGTGTGGATAGGTTAATAATATTTACTGTTGTATACTATGTACAAATAGAAATGCACTGAATGCAACTTAGCATACATATTTACTAATATACGTTTAATCCCCTCTGAAATTGGAAAATATATATTATTGATTGCCAACTTAATAGAACTATATTGAATTCTCAAACCTCTCAACAGGTTATTGAAGGGGTCAGCTACTGATTCATAGAGACTCTGAATTTTGTAATCAGATCTCAGTATACAATCCTCACTCTACCAAAGTGATGTCCACCTTTATGTATTTTTTTCTCATAATAAACTAAATTAGAAGAAATTTACAGCACTGCCTAATTATCACATATCAATCCCATAAATCTTAATGGAGTAAATCCTCAAAAGGACCCTGAATTTTGTAATCAGATCTCAGAATACAATCCTCACTCTACCAAAGTGATGCCCACCTTAATGTGTTTTGTTTCTCGTAATAGACTAAATTAGAAGAAATGTACAGAGCAGCCTAATTATCAATCCCAAAGTCCTCAAAAAGATAACAATAATAATTCACATGTTGCAACTAACATAACATTGTACTTAATTTCTTATCTAGATCGAATTATCACATTGTACCTTTTTTACTCTCTCCTGCAAATGCACAATAACCTGAAGTGGACAGCGTATCAGATTATGATACCGCATAATCATTATCTGGATACCCCAATATACTAATATGACTATGATTATGGTACAAGTCTTTGTGGAGCACTTTTGATGTATTGTTCAACGCAAAGGCCAGCCTCCAATGCTCAGTGTATAAAGAAGACATAAACTGACTAATCAGTTTACCAGAAAGCCTATATCAGGTATAATAACAGTATGATACAAGAGTTTTCCAAACGATCTTCAGTAACTGGCTGAATCATAATACAGTTTCCTCAGATTGCATATAAGCATTACAGAACCAACAAGGACAAAGGAGGAACAAAAGGAACAGTTTCAATCAATTAGTCTCTCTACAATAATAACAAATGTTGCAAATAACTGTCGCATGTTAAATGTGGAGGTGTATATTAACTGTATATTAGTTGGATACAGGTTTTAAGAAACTATATTTCTTGATATCCCAAAGATTTTAGGATCCTAGGAGATAGTTCTTTATCTAAGAAATAGTTTCATATTCACAGTCAACACAGAGGAAAGTTAGATCCTCGTGCCATCAAAAGTGTCTTTCTAGGTTGCTCACCTACACAAAAGTGGTACAAGTGCTATAGCCTTCCTCGTGAAAGTTCTATACATCAATTGATGTCTCTTTCACTGAAAACAAACCATATTTTGACTAGTCCTATCTTAAGGCAGAGACATCAATGATGGAAGATGGTACTTTTGAGTCTTTTAAGCCACTTGAACTTCCTGCATCCATCCCAAACTCATCTTTAGCCTCTAGTCCTGTGTCTATCTTAAGAAATACAGAAATCACTCCTCCAGAAAAACATGCCCTCTCCTGTGTCCAACCGGGTTACTCAAGATTTTGCAGGATATTCACAGGTATATTCTAGAAGAGCAATTGATCCAATACCTTAAACAAGTCAAGGAATCCAACACAAACTCTGGAAATGAGTCCATGATACGATATGATCCTACTTTCATACACAATCGGTTGAAACGCCTATAAATGACTCACACCTTAATATACAGTGCACCAAGGGACCAATAGATTTATTGTCCACCAGCCCACAAAAAATTCATTATGAGTAATACATTTCTATTCCCTATACTATTTTTGAGGCATTACCAAAAAGGGAATGGAGGAATGCTATGAGAGAGCAAATAAATGCATTAGATAAGAATAGGGCATATGAGATTGTTGAGAAACCAAAGGGGAAAGAACATAGTTGATTGTAATTGGATCTTCACAATGAAATATAAAGTTGATGGATCACTAAAGAGATACAAAACAGAGTTAGTTGCTAAAGGGTACACTCAACAAAACACAGTTTGTTGCTAAAAGGTACACTCAAACTTATAGGGTCGATCACCACGAAACATTTACTCCAATGGCCAAAATGAATACTATGAGGATTTTGTCATCCTTGTATTAGCAACTTCTGTAGTATGATGTAGAGAATGTCTTTCTTCATGGAGATGTAGATGAAGAAATCTACATGAACATCCCACGGGCTTTGAAGAAAATATGGGTGATTAAGTTTGTATGCTGAAAATGGCTATATATAGATTGAAACAATATCTTAGAACATAGTTTGGTAGATTTACGAAAGTTATGAAAGGGTCAGGATATAAGCAAAGTCAAGGTAATCACACTCTCTTCATCAAGCAAACAACTATTGGGGGAGTGATTGCACTTCCGGTGTATGTTGATGATATTATTGTGACTAGAAATGATGAAAAGGAAATAGGGGAATTGAAGTAATGGCTAATCAAGGAATTCGATATAAATGTACTTGGGAAATTGAAGTGCTTTCTTGGTATCAAGATGGTATATTCAACATAAGGGATTTTCATAACTCAATAAAAGCATGTGATTGATCTCTTGAAGGAAACAGGAAAGATTAGGTGCAAACCGATCTCTACGCCAATGGCCTCAAATCATAAGCTAAGAGAAGTGAAAGAACCAATTGTTGATAGAATGATGTACCAGAGGCTAGTAGACAAGCTCATATACCTTTCTCATACTCGAATAGTTAGTCAATTATGCATGATCTAAGAGAGTCACACCTATGAGCAGCGTATAGGATGTTGCATTACTTAAAAAGCAATCCAAGAAAAGGTACTATGTTGAAGAGGAATGATCATCTTGCCCTAACAGCCTATATTGATGCAGACTATGCAGGATCCATGGTGGACCGAAGATCAACCACACGTTATTGTACTTTACTTAGAGGAAATACATAACTTGGTGACGAAAGAAATAAAATGTTGTGGCCAGATCATTAGCATAATCAAAGTTTAGAGCAATAGCTCAAGGCTTGTGTGAGTTGTTGTCGTGGAAGATTATTCTAGATGACTTGAAAGTTAAGTGGGAAGGTCCTATGAAACTATATTTTGACAATAAATCTGACATCAATATTGCTTATAACCCTTTCAATATGATAAGATAAAGTATTTTGAGATTAATAGACATTTCATCAAGGAGAAATTAGAAGGGCTCATATGCATGTCATGTATTCTATTAGGAAGTCAACTAGCTGATGTTCTAATGAAGGGGCTGAATAGCTTGAGTTTTCATGACATTAGTTCCAAGCTAGGAATGGAAGACATCCATTCCTCATCTTGAGGGGGAGTATCGAGTTGTAAACTAGTTGTATACAAGTTCTAGGAAAGTAAATTTCTTGAAATTCCCAAAGATTTTGAGATCCTAGGGAATTGATTCCTATACTAGGAGATTGTTTCCTATTTTTCTCTTATACTAAAATGTATATATCGATGTAACTCAAAATAAATGTAAGAAGACATATTATTTTCCTCTTCCATTTCGTGTCATTAAAGGACGCAAAAAATGTAGTTTTAATAACAATTGAAATGGCACTAAAAGAATTGTAGCAAAGGAAGGCTTGATTAACTACTTGTTTCTTTGGGTTTAATTCAAAACCCTAAACTAAATCAAATGTTGTTTCCAAAGAAGACTCTTAACACTATTGAGGAGTTGTTTATAAAGGATGAAGCTGGCCAATAAGGAATAGTGTGGAAAAGGAAACTAGCATAGAGGGCAATCGTTGACAAGGGATAATGGGACCAAGAGAATTGTTTGTGGTAAGAAACAATTATCAAGAAAATAAAAGAAAGCAAAAGAAATAGTCAATAGAGAAACATATAGGCTAGAGACAATTGCCTAAAAGGAGACAACAGTCAAAAGAGGGAGCAATAGCTGTCTAGAAGAAACAACCAAAAAGAGATAAAGAAACGATAAAGTAGAGGAAGAAAGAGCCATCGAAAAAGATACAATTACAAGAGTTTTTGACAATATACATACACAGTATAACTCATAATGTCGATAAAAAGCTTGAATGAAACTTAAAATAATTACCGGTTTTCCTGATTGGCATCCCATGGATAATTTGCAACAAGTGCCCCCTATGAAAATTATGATGCTTGTTAATTACCTAGTACAAATAAAAACCAACAACCAAATTCTTATCTCCTAAATCAATCAGTATATGCTTTATGATAATAAAAATAACAAAATCACGAAGTGATTGTAGCCACTTTGATATCTACATCATCTTATATTTGCTTTCCTCTTCCTTGCGCAATTTCGAATAGTTGTTTTAATGCAAAGCCTAAGAGTCATTCCTACTATCATTCCGTTTCAATTCCTTATTCATTAATTCTGTCTCTAAACTCAAAGTTCCAAACCCTACATTTTCAATTTATTACGAGTTATATCAAATAATTAGTATATGCTTTTATCCGTCCTACATCAACATGTCTTGCAATATGGAACGAAAGCTGACAACAACAGGAAATGGTATGAGCAGATATCATACTTGATAGCATGACAATGAAGTCAAAAAGACTTACCCCATGTAGACTGGCAGATGCAGCAAAATTTATTTGTCTCATCCAATTAATAATTGCTTTTGTTTCAGGTTGACGAGCATCTAGGTCATTATTCACAGGAAAAAACTGGTATTTCACATTGGCCAAAGAACTTTTGTCATTAAAGTTCAAAACAGGTATACAATTATACCGAGATGTCCAAAAACAAAACAAAAAACAAAATCTAGTAAATATATTTTACAGAGAGATACATCACTAGCAGAGCAATCATTAAAAGGGCAAATACTATAATATGATTTTTATTGACCGAAGTTGTAATTGCAAAAACTAATCCAAAGGCAATAGAATGTTTTGATGTTAATAACATTGAAATTTGGCAATTAAGTTTCAAGCACAACAATAAATAAGATTGTGAAAAAGTCACAGCAATCCAAAAATCAGAAATTTCAAGTTTTGATTTAGGCTCACGAAAGGTAAAACTTAACTCCTTAACCTTTTGTTGGATAAAATTTCGATAGAGAAACTCAAGTACCACCAATAAGACTTTCTAGGGCTAATTAACTCTCCATCAAGCTTCTTCTTTGCATAATTTTATTTTCCCAAGCCACAATTTGCGCTTTCTGCTACTATCTTCTCCACCCAAACCGTATATACTCAAAGCTTTTAAGCAATTATCAACTAGAAAGAAGTTAAAGGCATCAACTATAAGCTAGTAATGGATGTCAAATTGTAAAGAAAATGATCCAAAAGTATAATCTTTTACAGTATCCAAAGATTTCTAATTTCAATCAGATTTTATAAGAAGCATGTGTTATAGCACTATACAGACTACAGCATATTTCAAAATTATTTATTTGGTACACCATCATATAACTAAACATAATAAGCAAACAATACCTGGTCTGGAAAATCTCGGTTTAGATCAATATTGTTTGCATTACCACGTCTCCTTAATGAGAATCCATCAGGATTCATTGATGGAAGAATATGAAGGTGAACATTTTCCACAATCAATCTGGCCTTCAAGGATAAAAAGGAAGATTTCCCAATCCGAAGCGTGAGAATAAACATATATATGCAAAAATCCACAAGGATATAAGCATTCTTAAGCAGTTGACAAATGTCTACATGAATTACATATATTGACCAAAGAGTTTAGGAATCCGCCACTAAATGCTAATGACTAAAATACCTAGTAAAATAGACGATAATGCTTAGTCTAATAAAGTTGAGGAACTAATCACTGAACCATTCCAAGAATGCACATAAATATCTGATAATGAATCAAAATTCATACTATCATAGATTAATCCAAGACGATAACAATTTATGTGACAAATAAATAAATAACTCTAGAAATAGCAACATAATGAAAATCAAAATAAAAAACTAAGCATTAAACAAAAACAACAAACAAAAAGCTATTAAATAATATCTTAAATGAAAAAGTAGCACACAAAAGAGGAACAAGATTGATTCTAGTGCGTAAATTAAATACCCGCATGCACATTTAAATAAAAAGAAAATTACCAAAGGATCCACCATGTAGTTATCACAAAGCCAATTGGCAAGAATCAATAGAAGCTCTCGGCCCACAGGTTCGTTTCCATGCACATTTCCGATGTACTGCAAACGAAAACAATCAATCACCATGCTACTAAAGGTGAATGTTTTATATCTTTTAGAAGATAAAATCATCACATATTACAAGTAACACAATCAAAGTGGAAAGGTTTAACAACTTATTCACAAAATCTAGTTGAATTTTAAAATGGAATAAACAAATAAATAATTTGTCCCTTAAACAGAATTATCGTTAGGAAATAACCAGCATGCTTCCAAGTGAAAAAAGTAGTAATCCATGGATACAAAATCTTTGGATTTACACATTAGAAGCATGTGCATTTTATGTACGCGCCAAAAGCATAAACATTAAGAAAGTTTTAACTACATCATGTTTCATTTCTCAGAGAGATTCATGTCATCTCTAGATTAAGTGGAGTCAAAGAAGATCATTTGTTCAAAGAATTACATATTGAGTTACATAATAATGTAAGGGAGCAAGCAAAGCATGATAGGAACCTATGATGCTTAAAATCACCGATTTATCATTGGAAAACAATACTATGAATCCCTGCATACTATACATATGGGAACATTCCACGGAGAAAGCTTCTAAAATCACTTGTGAATTCTATAAGTACTTCCTTACTATGGTAAAAGTAAGAGCTATTTTTAGTAAATAATGTTGCGAGTCTCTCTTTACTAACTAACGCTGCAATTTCTTAATTACATCAATTTCATTGGCACGCATATACTTCCATCACAATAAATTTGCAAATAATTTATTACTAATGGCAGTTTGTTCCCCATTTATAATGGTTAGGCTACAAACTATCATGGCCCCATGTCAGATGTGCACCAAAGATCATATATGTATTCTTGTGCCAGCTTTGTGATGCATCTTTCATAAGGTAACCCCTTATGGCTCACCGAGCAAACAGTACCTTACATGCCACAAGTGATGGCTAAAATGTTATGATTAGTACCAAAGCTACCTCAGGGGATGTGGAAGGTAAATTTCTGATTAGTTGCCCCATTATGTGGCAAGCATTTCAACTGTACCTGGTTAGAAGCACTTTGTTTTCTTTTTCAACGTACATCAAAATAACCTTATCTCTTGTTCTTTCTTTATTTTCCAAATTCTCGTGTCTTTCTTTTCCAAATAAAATCATGAACCCAGTGCATTTGAGAAGCCGTATAAGTAATGAAAAATCACGCATTAGAATGATAAATGGGAAATGGTTAACCTTGAATGCAGGTTCAGGCTCATCCTCACCAGGTTTGTCAGAGATCTCTATGACCCACTACAGAAGAAAAAACAGAAGACAACCCACATTCAGAAAGACAGGATATCTCTGCGAGCCATTGAATTAAAAGTGAAGCTAGAGAAATAGAATGCGAGTAAAGGTGCAGTTACCAGAGGAACTCCATCAACACTCTCTCCAATACTAAATAGTCAATCCTCAAGGAGAGAGAAAAAGAACAAGTCAGCATTATTAGATTAAAAGTACAGATAAAAAACAACAGAGTCCTAAAGTCAGCAACAAAAGTCCTAGGAATCACCTGTATATTCTAGAAATGTTACTGCACCTTCGACCAAATTCCTTGACTGCCTTCTCAAGATCAGAGTTACTCATATACCCATGAGCTACATCATTAACACTACCACCAAATTATTAGATCAGAATACAAAATTTAACACTAACAACAATTTTTTCTTTTCTTTAAGAAATTTAGCTTACTGGTTATCCTCAAGTAACTGCCTCAGGGAACCACTATAACTAGAACCGTTGCCAAATCCTGGGAAAATACTAAGGAATAAGAAGCAGAAGATGTGAAATAAAGAGCCTAATTTGACTGGAAAGAAATTTCTGAATCAAGAGATCAAATTATAGGGCCTAATTTCAACAACAACAACAACAACAACAAAAAAGGTGAAGACCAACACGCTGCATACCTGAAGGAAGAGAGGAATGAAGAGGGGGTCTAGCAATGACGGAGAGAAGCAAAGAGAAGAAAATGAGTGAGAAGATACGGATCGGGATCACTAATCTCATTTTCCTTTTCCTTCTGCTAATTAAAACAGAGCATCAAAATAGTTGGGGTGAAATTTGAACATTCAACTGTTACTGACTTTGATAATTACGACATGATCAGGATTTGTTGTGATGTTCCTGAAGCTTTTTACATTGCATCATAATATTTCCCAATATAAACTGTTCCGATATCTATATTATCATAAATCATAATACATTTTATTTTTTAAAAATATTATATTAAAGAAGATAGTAAACCATCCAATGGTCTTTGAAACTCCAAATGCACGTAAGAATGGCAGGCCCAAACCCAAGCAACAAGTGATGATTCCCTGAGCTCTGGTTGTTTCAGAGACGTCCGAGCTTAATCAAACTTGAGTAGACTCTTTTTATAATTAAAAATAAATAATTTTTAAATTTTACTTAAAATTTTAAAAAAAAAACCTTCTTCATTGAAAAAAGTTAATATGTTTTGATTTATATAAACGATTGTTTTACATCGCATTAATTTTCTAACAAAGTCTAATATTATAAATTTTTAAAAATCATCTTCATTGAAAAAAGTTAATATGTTTTATTTTATATAAAAGATTGTTTTACATCGCATTAATTTTCTAACCAAGTCTAATATTATTGGTCTTAAGTTCAAGTTCAATTTTTAAACATAATCATGAACGTTTTAAGTTCCTTTTTTTATTAATTTATCACATCTATAATCAAGAATCCATATTCATTTCTTTTTATTAAATTAAAATTGTTAAGTCCAATATTTTGCTTTTGACAACAAAGTAATTAAAATATATTTGCTTATTTTTTAAATAATTTTGCTTTAAATTGTTATCTCTTTATTTTTTTACTGCCTCTATTCTCTCTTCTAAATCTAACAATAAAAAGATGCTTGGTTCATTCAAAATATGAAAAATGTTATTAATTCATGAGTTTGCTTATATAACAAATATCACAGTAATATTATAAAAATAATTTATTAAAAAAGAAATAGTATCAATGTGCTAATATTATCCAAACGAAAAAGACATAAAAAGTCAAAAAGAAATTATCATTTATTTCTGGAGACTGGAGACTAAAGTTGAGTAAATAGACAAAGACAACAACCTAGAGTTTTCTTTATTAATCTACATAAAAACACACTAGTAAATATTTATATCTTTAACGGTAAAAAACTAAAGCAATCATATGAAAAAAAATAGTAAATCTAGAAGCAAAAATTAAAGATAACAAACTTGCATTAGGAGAAAGGGGATAACTAATCATTATAATCAAGATCGTCAATAGTGTACACAACTTCATCTACATGTAAAAATATCAAACATTATTATATGAATTATGCATGCTTATGCAATAATTTTATTAACTGAATGTTCAACATATGATAATCAACAATTAAATACATCTTCTTTATCAAATATTTTTTCGAATAAATTTTCAGTTGAAAGACTTGTCTCCGTACTAGAATCTGAGTTAACATAAAAAGACGATATAAGATAATATAATGTATGATTGATAAAATTATTGAGGTAAAAAAAACTAATTTATCATGAAGAATAAAGTTTACAATTATTATCTTTATCAGCTTACCAACTTCGAATACACATAAGAGCTTTCACAATATTAGGATGAAATTAAGCATAATAAGGACTAATTATCTAACTGCTAGTATTAAATGTAGACTCTGAACTAATAGTAGATACTTGATTGACCCATTTTAAGTTAGTTAATATTGTAATAAATGCAAGTGTACGACGTAGCTATAGCAAATGTCAACAAGTACAAAAACTAAAATAGGTATAGTAATTACCTTTCTCCTATTATCTAGCCTACAGATTGATTTTAGATTTTTAATAAAAAGAAAACAAAAACTAAAATAGTTAAAGAAATAGGAAACAATAATGAGTGCAAAGATAATGAAATTCACTAAAAAATTATTATTATAAATTAGTCTCTAGGTTTGAATTCCCATAAACCCTTAACAAATTGATCTTTTATCATGATTGTTTTGTTAATGTATTGTACCGTAGAGACTCCTATGGTGTCCTAACAACTAACATTGAGTCTACTAACAATTAGTCCTAAGATCTCTTATCGAATTATTAAGGTTAAATCTTATAGGATTGCATTATTGATTTATGAGTCCCTCTATTAGGTTTGACCCTAATTCGGAATATTTATGTCATCCTATTTTTAGGTTGCAATCAACTCCTTCTACTGACGTTAAATCTATTCACACTAGGATTTCTCAATCTCTACATATGAAATTAGATTATGATATAATATTCTCGGGTTATTAGAACATAAATAAAATTCATAATTAGATTGTAATATATCAAATAACCAATTGCATTAACAAAAGAATCAAATCATATCAAAGTATTAACATAAGTCTCATCTAACCTAAATACTAACTGGACGTTTAGTACACATGATCGAATACGAAATCAAACTTACATAAACAGAAATACAAATAAAAAATAATGGGTTCATAATTCTAAATATCTCTGATTGTCTTATATCGAATGTTCTTGCAATGTAGAGGCTTGACCTTATATTTTGATGAATCTTTCAATGATTTCTTTGTATTTTTTACATCTATGGATCAAAATCACCTCTAAACAATGAGTTGTACATGTGGAATCGCCTCCCCATATCTGCTCTACAACTCCTTACTGACTCCTCCCTTCTTTCACCTCCCAAAATGTCTCTTTATAATGAAATTTAGGGCTCTAGGGAGGTGCACGGTTTGATGCAAAGCCAGAATTCTATAGATATTGTGAAAGTGCATGGCCACGGGAAACTGCACAAGCATATACATGGTCATACGTCTCTTATATGTGTTGACTATTCATTTTCTGTCGTATTTTCGTCTGAATTCTTCTCCTTTAAGTCCATGAAGGCAATTATACTCTGTGAACACACTTACAAAGTACTGAATATATGATAAAAGTATAAAATATCAAACAAAATACATCAAATATGGGTGGTAAAATATAGTCAAATATCCACAAAGTTAAGTTTTTTCTTGTCTTAAAGCAAACTATAATCAAAATTATAAATTTATAGAATCAATGCATCACTGATTACAACCTGTCCATTTATACTATACATCATCATATCCTATTGAATCAAATTAATATACAAGCATACTCAAATAACCCTAAAATTAGCTTCCTAAGCAATATTAATAATAATCACATCAACAATCACAATGAAATCAAAAGCATATCTTTTTACAACCTCACTAAGGTTTCACTCAATGCGCTCAAGTGTTTAGGGTGAAAAGCATCAAAACTCTCAATCAATGCATAGTGAAGCTCTTATTATAGGCTTATAATAGAATCACATCTCTACCACTTATATACAAACTAGAAACAAAAATCAAAACGTCTTTGTGTAGGTTATAATGGGGCTTAGGTACGGTAGGTATTGTAGGTACGATATGAATGGGATAATAAGAAGAGTTAAATTGAAAGAAATTTATTATACAATATATTTTAAGACTTGTTTACAAGTACACATAGGTCCTTTCATTGAAAAACTAATGGTATTATATACTTATTTATTTTCTTTTATGCTTTTTTTTCTCTTTTTTCTTTTTTTCCACACTAGACATTCATTACCACACTTTAAGAAAATTGGACCTTTCACAAATTTCAAGTCTCAACAAGTAAATAATGTAAATAGCCTTCAAGATTCAAAACAATAAACAGGTCTTCAAAGAAAAATATGTGGGTTTAGTCAATAAAAAAAGCTAAGGCTCAACTTGGTTATTCTTAAAGATAAATTTTATGGTATGGTAATTTTCAAAGAAATAGGCTAAAACAAGTTATTGATTCTAAGAGCCTTTATCATATTAATGCTTCTAATTTAATAAATATAGTCTTAACATGCATAATAAAAGCAAGTTCTAGAACTATCTTACTATGTAATGATAACACATACATGAAAAAATAACAAGAGCTTTAAAAATTTTAAAAATTTGCTCTTTTGGCTCAAAAGCTCGCAAAAAATTTTGAGTATATATGTGTGTAAATAATATGCAATTTTCATTCAACTTGAATATTTCAATGATTACCAAAAAATGACTTAGAAAACTAATTTTATTCTAACCACCATCCTTTTGCATACTAAATCAATCAATACTCAACAAGGAAATATAGTATTCATGGATAGATTCAACCAATTCAAGATATCAATTAATAACATTTAGCCCAGTAGCCATGCTTAAATCCATTAGGATACTCCTGGCTATTGCTACTCATTATGATTATGAGATATGGCAAATGATGTGAAAATAGCTTTCCTTAATGGAAACCTAATCGAGGATATGTATATGACACAACTTGATGGTTTCATATCCAAATATGGCGAAAAGGTATACAAGCTTCAAAAATCTATTTATAGATTAAAACAAGCATCTAGGAGTTGGAATATTCAATTTGATGAGACAATCAAAGAGTTTGGTTTCTCACAAAATCCTTAGAAAACATAAAACACTCAAAAATGGGAAAACTGCCATCTTGCAAATTGGATCAAACAAGGAAGATCGAAAGAGACATTCCAGATTTCCAAACCAAGCTCCGAATCAAGTTTTTCTTTCTTTCCGTTTGTTATTTTCATTAAACTTGATGTGTAAACTAGATTTTTAGATTTTCTTCATGTTTATTATGTTATAAATTTCTAGACTAGTTTTGTTTTTGAATTATTTTGTGACTTTTTGATTTCAATTGATTTAATGCAATTTCTGTGTTGTGTTAATGGTGCATGCATATACTTTGGGAAAAAATCCAGAGAGTCAAATGTAATTTGATTAAATTGTGAAACGAGATTGATGTTTTAATATGTCACACGATTAACAAATCAACTATCATTTAAAGAGAAATCTTGTGTGAGAAATTGGTTATTCTATAGATCACATTAGAACTAATTGAAAACGTTAAGGAAATAGTTATAAATTGAGAGATTACAATTCTGGAATTTTCATACTCAATAAGGGTTAATTCATTAGGTCATAAGAAAGAGCATTCAATCCCTTAGCTTTATATTACTTCAACCATAATTAGGGTTCATGTCAAATTTTCATAAAGCCCGTAAGCCTAACAAATTAAATTTTCAAATAAGCATTAAAAGAAGTCAAAGAAAAATAAGATCTAAATGAAACATAATATGGTAACCCTTTTTCCATTCATTATTCTGTAATAATGGTTGTATGGGATTTATTCAAACTCTCTTTTATAATTTTAAAATTTTAAATTTATTTATTTTAACATATTTTTAATTTTTATGATAAAAGTAAATAATGATCTTTCAAAGTACTCCAATTTACATTCCATTAAAATTGAAATAACATTTTTGGTTTTTAATTTAATTTATGGTACCTCAAATCTCATATGTTTGTTTATGATAACATAAACAAACATGTTATTTATTTGAAATTGATAATAGAATTTCATTAGTTGGAATTATATAAAATTTAAAATTTCTCATATATATCCATTAAATTACGAGCTGCCACATTTGATTGTTAATTTTTATTTTCATCTACTTGAAAATTTCACCTTTAATAATATGCCTACTCTCGATTATGATTGTGATAATTATTCTCGTTTAAACGAAAGAACAACTATGATGAGTTTCGCATGTGATCTTTCAATTATTAATTATTAATAATCAGTTAACATCTTGACATTATATATAAATATGATTGAGTGATTTTAAGTTTATCAATGTTGAATTAACTATAAGTGCACAGTGTAGTTGTAACTAGCACAGGCAAGTGTTAAGTCAAGAAGACTTCACTTCTTCTATTAATTTAGATGAAAGTCAAATAATAATAATCATAGAAATGTGTGAACTATTTTGATGAATTTATTAAATGCGCACATAAATTTAAGTAGCACAAATCATCAAATCAATACGATACTTTAGTAAAAGCTGAATAAGACGAATCAGATGAAATGCTTAGTCTAAGACACCAGACGAAGCATATGAATCTATGCAAGATGATGAAATTGAAGAATGTACTAGAACGTCAGTTAGTTGGAGTTAGTTACTGGACTCAACTAATAACCATTTTTAGAAGATTCGAAAAATAGAATTCTCAAGAAGACCGTTGAAGATTTACGCTATAAATATTAGTTATATAGTCGTAAACAAAAATACAGATACAATACAAAAAAGAGAAAAGAATTCTGATTGTAAAAGCATACTTAGAGAAACTCTGTGCTCAAGTGCTCACGCAAAAGAGAGCAAATATATCTATAACGTGAAGCTCAAACAATATCTTTTCGAGTGAAAAGGAAGACTAGAGCCTGAAGAGGCTAAGGAAGCAGATAAAGAATCCTTTGTGAAAGAGACCTGAAGAGGCTCTGCAAGTGTAGAAATAATACTTGTAACATTAAAGATTATAGTGAAATCTCAGACGTACTCTGAGAACTGGACGTAGCCTAAAGTTAAGGGTAAACCAAGATAAATAGCGGCGTCATATTCTCTAACTCTTATCTCTTTAATTTTCTTGTTTTAGAAGAATAGATACTGATTTTCGTTGTTGCATTAGTCATCAAATTAAGTGAATTGTTTTTGTAATCATTTGAATTTGTAAAGAAAATCAAGAAGATTTTAAAGATTAATATCTTAAATGATTTGCGACAATTCAACCCCCCTTCTTGTGTATTTTACATATTATACGTAATTTCTATATTAACAAGTGATTTACTTTAGAAAGTACAAGTTGAATCCCCTAAAGACAATGGTTATTAGTAATTATCATTATCCTATTATCTAGTCTACAAATTGAGTGTTTGTTTTTAATTAAAAATAATACTTAAACAGATACAATAAAGTAGGAAACAATAAGAAGCATAGAACAAATAAAATCACTTAGAAAACAATAAATATCACAAATTAGTGTCTAGGTAATGAATCCCCATAAAACCTTTAGATAATTAACCTTTTATTATTCAATTGTTTTATTGACTATTGTACAATGGAAATTCCTATCTTATGCTAATAACTCTCTCGAGACTATTAACAACTAATCCTAGGTTAATTAATTGAAATTATTCTAGTTAAAGTTTCTAGGATTGCTTTACCGATTTGTAAATTCCGCTATTATGTTTGATCATAATCTAGAGGATTTATGTCAAACTATCTCTAGATTTGCAATCAGCTCTTTTCAATTATGGTAGATCTATTTATACATAGGATTTCTCAATCTCTATGCTATGAAATCAAATTTTGTATCAATATTCCAGATCTATTAGAACATATATAAATTATATAATTGAATTATAATAGGTCAATCAAAACAATTGCATTAAATAAAAAGAATCAAAACATGTTGTAACACAAAATAGGGTTTATCACACCTAGATACTAAAAGATGTTTAGTTACATATGATAGAAAATGAGATCAAAGATAAACTAAAAGAAAAACAAATAGAAAACAAAAAGTTCATAATTCTAAATTTCCCTGCTTTTCTATTGAATGTTCTTGAAAGTTTGAGGTTTGATGTTGTAATATATTGGATATGTTGATGATTTCTTCGTGTTTTCGACTTCTCTGAATCAATATCGTCCCTTTTGAACATTCTCCACATTTGGAATCTCCTCTAAAAGTTTGCTCTTCTATTTTTCCTCTACTCACATCTTTTTGTAGTAATTTCTAGGGTTTCTAAGAGATACATGATTTGATACACAGGCATTTGTTGGACCGTGTATATCCCAAAATCTCCAAAATTTGCAATTATGCATGAGTTGTGAGACATATAGGGCCATAAACACAGTCGTGTATCCCTTAATTTCTTTAAAACTTCATTTTATGTCGTGTTTTCATTTGAATTCATCTCTTTTTAGTATATGAAAGCAATTATAACCTATAAATGTAGTTATAGCAGATTAAGTACCAAATATACAATAAAAGTATAAAATATCAAGCAAAATACATCAAATATGGGTGTATTAATATGGTCAAATATGCATCTATCACACATCCCCACACTGAAGTTTTTTCTTGTCCTCAAGCAAACCATAATAAAAAATATTAAACTTACAACATTAATCCTTCATTAATCTTAACCTATCCATTCATACTATAAATCATGATATCACATTAATCAAATTAACATACAATTTGAGTCAAGTTATCCTAAAACTAACTTCCTAAGTTAATATTAATAGTAATCACATCAATAACCTCATTGAAATCACAAGCATAAACCTTTACACCTCCCCAAGATTTCACCCAATGCACTCAAGCGTTTAGGGTAGAAAGTATCAAACTCTCAAATCAATGCATAGTAGAACTCTTTTCATAAACTTGCAATTTTATGACATCTCCACCATTTGCGTATAATCTAGAAGCAAAAATCAAAAGATCTTTATATAGTGGTAATGGGGCTTAGGTAAGTTATGATTGGGATAATAAAAGTGTTGATTTAAAGGAAATTTACAAAAGAAACATTAGACAAAACTTGATCAAAACAACACACGGGTTCATTCTTTATAAAACCAATGGTACTACTTATTTTTCTTCTTTTCTTTTCTAGGCTTTTTCTTTCATTGTTTTTTTTTAATCAATCAATACAATTTTGAGCATTCATCATATACCACTATTAAAGAGATATTGAACCTTTTAAAATTTCAAGTTTCAAATAATGAAATAATATAAATAACCTTTAGGGTTCAAAACAATGAAAATGCTTTGAAGAAAAATAGGATAAAGGTTAACAATGTGGGTTTAAACCATGAAAAGGCTAAGGCTTAAAATTGGTTATTCTTAAAAATAAATTATAAGTAAGGTGATTATCAAAAAAATAGGCTTAAACAAATTGTTGAATCTAAGTGTCTTTATCACTTCAATGCTTCTAATTTAACAAATATGGTCTTAATATGTATATAAAAGTAAGTTCTAGAATTATCTCACTACACATGATAACATACATGAAGGAAATAAAAAGAACTTCAAAATTTTTCAGATTTTACTCTTAGGCTCAAAAGTTCACGAAGAAGATCTGTTAAATGTGTGAATAGTATGCAATTTCATTCAACTTGACTATCTTAATGATTAATAAAAATATGACTTATAAAAGCAAATTTTATTCTAACTATCATCTTTTTGCATACTAATTCAAATCAATATTTAAAAATGAAATACAATATTGATGGAAAGATTTCGATTAACTCAAGATATCAGTCAATAAAATTTAATAACTAAGATTATAATAAGCTTAGTAAAATCATGAAAATTGTTAGCCCCTTCCCCACACTTAAAATTTTACATTAAGTTTTACATTGTCCTCAATGTACACAATATAAGCATATAGAATAAGTGAAAAGGTTAACTTGGTACTTTGTTGAGTAATAAGCTTTTCTAATTCTGATATTAGGACTATCCATCCAATATTAGACTAACATCCTTGCAAGATATAAAGAGAAAGGATAAAAAGATAAAAGATAAAAGAAAATAATAATAACAATAATAATAACAATAACAATAACAATAATGATAATGATAATAACTAAGACACATGAAAATAAAATAACATAAAATAAAAATTATCCTAATTCTTGGATTGCCTCCCAAGTAACACTTGTTTAACGTTGGTAGCTCAATATACCCTACACATTACAGTCATCTTGGGTCTATGATTAGTAGCTTGCTTCCATCCTTTTTTCGATAAAGAGGTTTCATAGCTTGTCAACAAGCCACATGTTGCAAGATAATCATAAGGACATAATATATTAAACTAATAAAACCAATTAACTACAGTAATGCCCTTTTTAATGACAAACAATTAATAAAATAAGGGATAACAAAATTCCCTGAATAATCGACTAATTCGAACAGTTTGTCTTTGAGGAAATGGGAACTCTCCATACTCAAGGTCACTACCAATGACTCATCGGTAGTTTCCTTAATTGATTCCTCTACTAGTTCTTCCTCAATCACTTTTCCCACTATTCTTCTTATTTTTCCTGGACAAAGGTTTTTGGTTCATCTTCTTCAGTTATCTCCTACCACTCCTCTACTTCCTCTTCTTGGACAGAGACTTCTTCATCAACTTCTAGAAGCTCATTTCCACTCCTAAAGGTGATTGCCATTCCAAATTATTTAGGATCTAATTCAGTAGGACTAGGTAAACTCCCCTGCTTCTTGTTAGATATTATCTTCACCAACTAGTTAACCCGATTCGCCATGTTTTATATACGAGCCTATCTTTTCTAATGCCTCATGTTTGATTCTTGAATAAAATTACACATCATATCTTTAAAAGAAATAGTTACTACCTCATATGTATCCTCATTTATGATATCGACCATCATCTCTTCTTCACTCTGAGATGTTAAGGAGCTCAGATAGTGTGAACTATTATGCTCATCATATCCAAGTGAAGAAAATCTCACCTCGAATTCATGTCAAGTTGATATACGCTTGTAAAGGGATTTTATTAGTTGATATATGAAAGTAGTGTATAGACTTAATGGGGAGCCCAACAAGTAGACACTAGAGGGCGGAGAGCAACTGGTAGCAGATCAGCCACCTTAGCTACCTTAACCACAACTATAACCACCACCACCAGAGTTGGCTGAGCTTCTAAAGTAGGATGGTTGGAGACAGTAATTGTGCAATTAGGAGAGTTACAATGAAAGGAACTATTTGTATTTGTAAACAAGTCTTGAAATATATTATTTAGTAAATTTCCTCCAATTTACCCTTTTTGATATCCCAACCATACCATACCTAAGCCCCATTATAACCTATATAAAGACCATTAGATTTTTGTTTCTAATTTACATAATTGGTGGAGATGTGATAATTATATTGCAAGCATATGGTAACAGTTTTAAGATGCATTGATTGAGAGTTTTGATACTTTTCATCCTAAACACTTGAGTGTATTAAGTGAAATCTTCATGAGGGTGTAAAATTTTATGCTTTTGATTTCAATGTGATTATTATTAATAGTGACTTAGAAAGTTAATTATAGGATAAATTGACTCTAATTATATATTAATTTGATTCAATGTGATATGATGATTTATAGTATGAATGGACAGGTTGAGATTGATGAAGGATTGATGTTGTATGACTCATAATTTTGATTATAGTTTGCTTGAGAACAACCAAAAGTTTAAGTGTGGGGATGCTTGATGGATGCAGAATTGATCATAATTATACAACATATTTGATGTATTTTTGCTTAATAAATTATAATTTTATCATATAATTAGTACTTAATTTGCTCCAAATATGTTTACAGAGAACAACTGCCTTCACGAACATAAAGGAGAGGGATTTGGAAGAAAACATGGCATAAAAATAAGATTCAAAGCACAGAAGGGATGCATGGTAGTGCATCATCCCGTGCATGCCTCTCAAGCTATGCAAATTTGTGATTTTTAGAGACTTAGGTTATGAACAGTTTGATGCACGGTCATGCATTAGCTTGTGCATCAGCTAAAACCTTAGAACTTACTGTAAAAAGTCATTTTTGAAGGCAAATTTGAAGAGGATATGTACAGAGGTGTTTTAAAACTCTCAAAGGTGACTCAAGGGTCGTTTTTGAGCTAAAGAAGTGGAAAACATGAATAATTCATTATAAGATCCATCAAAGTACAAGATCAAACCTCTACCTCATAAAAATACTTGATAAAAGACAACCAGGGTGATTTAGAATTATAAACTCATTGTTTTCAATTTGTTTTTTGTTTTATTTATGTTTGATTTTGTGTTCTATCATGTGTAACTAAATTCCTTTAGTGTCTAGGTTAGATGAACCCTATGTTGATATTTTAAAATGATTTAATTATTTTATTTATGTAATTGATTTGATTGATATAATGTGACCTGATTACGTATTTTATTTATGTTCTAAATATCTGAAATATTATATTATAACTTGATTTCATATATAGAGATTTAGAAATCATTTTTATAAATATATATATCGTAATTGGAAAGAGTTGGTTGCAACCTCAAAGATAGGTTGACATAAATCTTCCAAATTATGGTCAAGCCTAATAGAGGGATTCACAAATTAGTAAAGCAAATCTATAAATTTTAACCTCAGTGATTCGGTTAAAAACCTTGAGATTAGTTATTAGTAAACTCAATGTCAGCTATTAGCATACCATAGGAATCTCCACAGTCCAATAAATCAATAAAACAATTGCATAATAAAAGATCAATCTATTAAGGTAGGGGATTCAAAACCTAAATACTAATTTTCTAATAGCGAAAGTTTACTAAGTGCTTCCTTAATTCTTTGATTCAATCTTGTTGCCCATTTATTCTACTTGTTTAAGTTTTGTTTTCTTTTAATTAAAAATCACAATCAATTCGTAGACAAGATAATAGGATAATGGTAACTACTGATAATTACTATCCTCGAGGGATCGACTTGTATTTGCCAGTATTAGCTACAGTTACGTCATGCACTTACGGTAATTCATAATTAACACACTAAAAAAAAGTCAATCAGAGACTAAGCATGGGCATGCGCTCCCACCATGTTGAGGCTTACAGAGTATAGCGTTGGGCAGGTGGTCTAACGGTGGAACGTGGCGTGTTGCAATGATAATGGCAGCAAGTAGTGGGGCAATGGTAGTGTGTGGCTGGTGATAATGAACAATGGAGGAAGGGAGAATAAACGATGAAAATGGGTAAAGAGGAGAGAGAGAGCAGAATTTAGAGTGGTTTTTGTGTGGGTTTCTTTTGTTTTTTTTGTAATTTAATCCCTGAAGATTTTAAACCTTACGGTATTGACCGATATTTGACCAGTATTTCAAATATCGACCGATACTAGACAAAAAATTTGGCACTAACTGCCGATATCGAACACCAAAATTTCATACTTTTTTTGGTTAGTACTGGTCGGTATGATACAAAATTCATACCATTATACACGGGCAATTGAATCTAGTATTTGTGATGACTAGAGAAGAGGTAGGTTTTAAGTTTATTATCAATGTGATAATTGTTGGCTAAAATAAGGAACTTAAACTGCAAATGCCAACTTAGATAATAAGTCATAAGTAAACTGGTTGGAAGTGATCATAAAGTCACCTTATCTATCTTAAGTTACTAAATGATAGTCTTTAAAGACAAAGTTAAAAGTAAACAAATAAACTCAGGTTATATATTAATTATGTATAAACTAACATTTACACGACACTGAATTTTTCAAAAATACATATGATCCAAATTAATAGGAGTCGATACCTTAGCACATGACTTTTCCCATATATGAAGAAATGATCATAAAAGAGATTAATGTACGTTAAATGATCTCAACTTACATTGTGTGAGATCCTAGAGTTTAAGTAAACCTCTTAATATACCTTTAGGACCTTGTTTAATTCTTAAGAATTAAATTTACGATTTGTTACTTTAGAATATTACTAGAAGATTATATTTGATACGATCCTATGGAACAATTCTAAGAAAGCAAATTAAATTTTAATTCAAAAGAATTTATAATAAAAGAAGGTCATTTTGATTGGTAACTCACAAAAGAAAAATTTTGTATTCAAAGGTGGGCATCGGCTCTGAGTAAGAGAATTAAATACATTTGTGACAAGATGAAATAAATGAGATCAAATAGATCAAAATGTGAGATATGAAATTAGGGTGTAACATACAAAATCTACTCAATGATCGATTCATTAATCGAAACGTCATATATTTCTGAAATATATATGAAAATGAGCTCTCATCATATGCTAGTCGCAAGGGTCATTGGACAAGTACGAAAACATGTAGAAAACATATTACTTAAACTCATAATGTATGAGTGGAAGATGATAATGAAAGAACACACATGATGAGTTTGGGATATGATATTTCAATTGTTAAATGTTAATAACCATTTAACATCTTGATATTATTTATAAATATGAGATAATGTACTTTTTGTTAATGATAATCTTTAGAAAAAATACAAAAATACTAAATAGAGAATTTCTGAACAAAAAAACTCTAGCAAAAGTCCTTCAAGTGGTCTATTACAGTCAAATCCAAGTTAGTTATTTGAATAATTAATAATAAGTATGTTTGAAATTTTCTCATACAATTAAACAAAATTTGTTTTAGTATTAAACTCTTTTTGAATTTCACAAATGTAAGTAACTATCTCAGTCTCAGATCCTAATATGGATAGTTGGAGTTGAGTTTTACGTTTGGCTTCTACTTTTTTTTTTTTTTTGAAAGGCACGTTTGGCTTCTACTTGAACTAAGCATGAATACAGACTAAATTGAATCAGGCCTAATTAAAGTTTACATTCGAGAGCACTAATGCATGATAACATTAAATTACTATTACCTTTGGCGAAACCAGTGGCCTTATGCCAGCAAGTCATAAAAACCACTTAATAACATCATATTCATAGGACAGGACAAGGCTGTCACGTCTTCCACCGTCCATCCTTTTTGATTGGCTTAAGGAACGATAAGTCACACTTTTTATCAACAGATAGTTGTTGGAAGGAGTCAACCAAAAGATAACTTTCAATTAGTCAAATCCCACTGGCGTAGAAATTATTTTTAATTACCAATAATGAAAGACGTGTTTTATATTTGCTTAACAGTAGTGCCTCGATGATAAATAAGTTTTATTCTATTCTATAGTATTCCAACTTCCAAGTAACCTCAAATTCAATTGGTGCTCGAAAAAAAAAAATCACTGGGAGACAGACATATCATATGCCACATGGTACATAACCTTAACGAGGGTGGGCATCACGCAAGCATGAATGATGATGATGGTTCATCATTCATGGCCACACAACTTTTTGAAAACGTGTGCAAGTGGCAACCGCAACCACCCCAAGATCTAAAGCAGGAGATATATTCCTACCACCTCATTACGCCACGTGTGTGTGTGCGCTTGAGCTGGTTTATATCTGTAGCTATTCTCTCATTGCTCAACGTACACGAGTCTGGATAAAAAGGTGAAAATATCTTTTGGATTCCAGATATTTTTTAGGCCCCTCTACCCGTAAATTCTCGACCACTCACGTACCCCACGTGTTCATCAGAAAATGGAGCGATTCTTTCCGGGCAGCTTGCCCTTTCCTTTTTGTGGGGCACACGTGCGAGTTTGAAGTTTCAAGGCGCAACAAGTGGCCCGAGTTTCGGATAAGATCAAAACTCAAACGCAGAGCTTTTAGATTTTTTTAACGTATTTTATTATAAAATCATATTTTAAAATTACTTTTTATAAATATAAGGTTAACTAACAATGCCCAAAATTTACACAATAGTTACAGAACCCTCTAAAATTTTTATAATTGGTTCAGCCTGATCTTGCTGGAATTGAACGTCGTTATTTGGATCCATGATCTGTTCGACTCTGGCTACGGAATACCTGCAAAGCAAATAATGGCGGGCCAGGAGTTGATTCCCAGGAGGCCCCTCCGACGCTCAAGTTAGTCTTCTTTGAGAGGGTTTTTGTTGCTGATAATAGAGGAACAAGGGATGTAATGCCGTATCTGAATCAGGGAGGAATAGTACATTATATACTTGGGGTTACCGCTAGGTTTAGGTCTTTACGTGAGTCGTTATGTTTGTATGGGAGATTATCTCCTGTGACCGGGCCGTCAACATCAGGGCCTGGGATCCGGCCTTGTAAGCCCGTCCCAGCTGACCCAACCATAAGCCCCTCCTACTCCTCGAGTCTGACCGAAGAGAAGGGTCGAAGGAGTACATAAAGAATGTGCGGCCCATCTGTGTGACGACTCGTGGCGAGGCCGGTCGATCGGAGATCAATGCCCTATATGCAATAATTCTTGCTATGACAGAAAACCGATCGGGCTAGCGAGCCATCGTTCGGGCGACAACTGGTCGATCGATTGACTCGTGTTAGGGTTGGGGGATCGATCGGTTTACGCCGAGGCAGGGCGGTCGATCGGTCGTTAATGTCTGGTCATACGCTAGGTTTAATTATTACTTGACGAAACGTATCTTTTGGGCGCCGTTCAAAATTTGAAACGATGCGCCCTTTTAACTGTCGTGCAGCTGTTATGAACTGTCATGCGTCCTTTCGACTGTCACACCACTTTGGGCCTTGCTGCAACCCTAATTCATCATGGCTCAAATTCTGCAGCGTGTTCGATATTGATTAGCACTCTTTCACAGCTATCACCTCTATAAATACTGGGATCGGCAGACTGTGAGTTTTTTCCACGCGCATTTGATTCTCCGGCTCTTATTCTTCTTCATTCTTGTCTTTGTGCTTGCAGTCATCGGAGTTTTCTCTCCATTGCCGTTCCAATTTCCAAACTCAATCACTAACTTAGGTACGTCGTTTTTCCTCTTTTCATCCCATAAATTTTCATTTAGTCATCATGTCGTCCACTAGCCCCAGAGACGAACTTAGACTTAGGGTCGAAGCTAGTTCCTCCTCTCCGTCCGTCGAGAGGGCTTCAGAAAGTGTTGGTGTTAGGCCACCGGAGATAACAGCGGGAATGGTGGAAGCGCCGAAGGCTGGCGGGAATGAGGCGCTAGAAGCAGAGATGACTGAGGAAATTGGGGTTAGTACTCGGAGAGACGGGCAAGTCGTTGAAAAGCCGCCGGCTGATCCGTCGACGATGACCAAGAAGGAATTATCTCGGTTGGTCATTAAGAATAATATCCCCGTGTCCTGGGGAACCAGACTGGCCGTTAAGAGTGAACAAATTTATAGCAGTGCAAGTGGCTACCTCGCTGTTTCAGACAGCTTTTTCTCGGTCGGGGGTATGAAACTGCCATACACCCTGATTATTGACGATATATGCAACATCTACGCCTTGAGGCCAAACCAGATTCCCCCGAACGGCTGGAGGTTCATTAACGGGCTGGCCCTACTGTGTCATCATTTCGGGCATCCGCTATCAATCAGCATCATGCGTTATTTCTTGTGAATGAACCAAAGCTCGATTACTGGGGCCGGAGTTCCTCACTTTCAATACAGAGATGCTCGCTATCGTCCTGCCGGAAAGGCTTCAAAAATCCAAGCCTGGAAAACGAAGTATTTCTTTGTGAGGCCCCTAGGATCTGCCTTCGAGTCCCGGCCGTGGAGGTATCCCTTCGTCGAGCGGTGGAATGACATCTCAAACCTGCCCCTTATCAGGGAGGAATGGGGGGTGATCGATCGTATTAAGGCGCTCGGTCGATACGACTTTAATCGTCTCATTCAGGGATACCGAGGGGGGGCCTGGGCTGATTCCTTTTTGCTCGACCCCCCGCCCCGAATTATCGGGCTAGGAGAAGAAATTGCCCCTTCTGGTTGACCCCTCGTAATCAGACAGTTTTCCATATTTGTAAGTGCTGGTTTCGATTTCTAATCCTTTTCCATTTCCGTGTAGCTATGGCGAGGATGGATGATTTCACCGGGTCTTCGAGCTCTAAGGGAGGCCGCGTAAAGTTGCTAAACCTCCTAAGGCAAAGGAGCAAAGCAAGAAGGAGGAGGCTATCGCGGATGTCGCTCAGCCTACTATTCCCGAGCAGGGTGTTGCTCAGCCCACTATCTCCGAGACGCCCGCAACACTTGTTCTAGCGGCCGTCCCCGAACAGCCAACGATGATTACCCGGTTGGCGGATGAGGGCCTAGTAGCCTCAGAGGAGGAAGGAGAACGGGAGGAGGAAGAAGAGGAGGAGCCTCCCCTTAAGAGGAAGAAAACCGTTAGAATTATCGACCGACCGCCTTGCCCCTCAAATAAAGGCAAGGGGAAGGAGAAGGAGGTGGAGAGAGGCAAAAGGAAAGAGCGGGCGACCGGCGCTAGGAAGTGGGTGTCCACTATCTGTCTGGATGAGACTGCGTCGATTGCGGACTTCGATGTGGCTCTTCATATTGCCAAGAAGGCTATCCCTCCTTCGGTCGAGAAACTTACAGATTCGTTGAATAATGAAGAGCTATCGGCCCGTCTCGTTCGTAGCTGTGTGAGGGATTTGGTGTACGCCTTTGCAATGCGCAACCGTGTCGAGCAGCTGGGCTTGACTTCCCTAACGCTAGATCGGGATGTGGCAGATCTTCGCGATCAGGTCCGTGCTTTGAAGGCTGAACTTTCAGATGTCAAGGAAGAAAGGGACGTCTCACGGGCTCAACTCTCTTTCTTGGAGGAGGAGAAGAAACTTTGGGAAGAGGACAGAGATGTTTTGAGGGCCCAACTCGATTCGGGGAAACAGGAGATGGGCCGGGTGGCCGCGGTGAGGGACAAGCTGGAGGAATAGTGCCGTGCGATGCAACTTGATAACGAGGGTCTGAGGGGTGAGGCCCTCACTGCCGATGCTAAGGCGAAGATGGCGAAAGAGCTCCGATCCAAATTCCTTCAGGATTGCCATGAGGCGGTGGAGGCCAAGGTAAGGGCAGAGAATAGGGTGAAGGACTTGCAAAGCTCTATCAAAAGGGAAAGAATTGCTGCAATCAAGCGATGGAGAGAGCGGCATTTACAGGGGGAGTGCCATGAGTACGCTTGCGACTTGGCTCTTTCCATCCTGAAGAACTGCCACAGCGTTTGCGTTCCTGACGGGTCAGGCCGCCCTTCCTTCGAGGATTACGCCAAACCGATGATTCCCTCCAGTCTTGGCCTTTCTTTGGAGGAAATGAGGGAGACAGTCGAAAGAGAACGAGAGGTGGTTCCGGATGAGGAGCTAGATCTTAGCTCGGATGAGGAGGAAGGGCAATCTCATGAGGATGCCTCTCCGGCTCTTTCTGCAGGTTCTAGTCTTGCTTCAGTTGCTCATTCGACCTCCCCACCTGCCAATCCGGTTGCTGGCGCTTCTCCTCCCCCTGACCCTGCCTCAATTGTCGCTCCGATCCTTGAAGCCACATTGTCAATCTCCAAGGCTACTTCTTCCAAGTCGGCTGTTGGTTCTTCCTCTCCTACCGAGGGATGATTTTTGTTTTTTCCCCTTTTGAGGCTTATCTAGTCAGGCTTGTGACCAGAAAAATACAAGAAAATAAGAGACCTTGCTTTTATCCTTCAATGCCTCATTATCTCTATGAATGATGCCTTAAACTATTATCAGCTTTGTATAGCAGATCGCCCTCTCGAATTGCATGTGACGAGTTAGTACATTCGATGGGTCGTTAGGTCCGATGCGAGTCGATCGGTCGAGGCCGAGCGATGCCAAGGATCTTGGGACTTGGCATCCTAGCTGGGCGATATTGAGGCCAAGCAATGCCAAGGATCTTGTGACTTAGCATCCTGGTCGGGCGATATTGAGGCCGGGCGATGCCAAGGATCTTGTGACTTGGCATCCTGGCCGGGCGATATTGAGGCCGAGCGAAGCCAAGGATCTTGTGACTTGGCATCCTGGCTGGGCGATATTGAGGCCGAGCGATGCCAAGGATCTTGTGACTTGGCATCCTGGCTGGGCAATATTGAGGCCGAGCGATGCCAAGGATCTTATGACTTGGCATCCTGGCCGGGCGATATTGAGGCAGAGTGATGCCAAGGATTTTGTGACTTGGCATCCTGGCTGGACGATATTGAGGCCAAGTGATGCCAAGGATCTTGTGACTTGACATCCTGGCCGGGCGATATTGAGGCCGAGCAATGCCAAGAATCATGTGACTTGGCAGCACCTGGCTCCAAGATCTTGTTTGGAAACCCTGGCCGGGCGATGTCGATGGCAATCAGTTTATCTTTTCGTTTTAGCTCATTTTGACGGCGAGATTCTTTTTGTCGAAAAACTTGAAAATTCTTTATTCACGGTGATAAGGGCGTGGGCCTTTAAAAACCTAACTAGTAGGGCCAGGAAAAATGTTGGGCCCCGATTCGCATTAAGCATGTTTAAATTATTTTGAGGTTTTAGTTTGATAATTTTTAATTTGATTGGAATAAATTGAGGATTTTATTGCTTAAGTGATGATTATTAAATGAAGGAATTTAGTGAAATTAGATTTGTTGATAAATTATTAATTGTGATGCATTGTTAGTATTAAAAAGAATAATATGAATTGAGAGAGTTTTATAAGTTATTAGAATTTAAATAGAATAAGTTGAATTAAAAGGGCAAATTAGGAGGTTTGTGTATGGCTTTAAGGCTTAAGTTAATAAAGTGGGCTTTTAACCCTTTACAATGGTATTTAAGTGAAGAAGGAAGGCTTACATGGTGGATTGCTAGGAAGCCCACAAAGTTTAAGTGTTAAAGAGGGAAAGATGAAATTTTGGTAAAGTTTAAGTTGGAGGGAAAGATGGAAATTTGGGAAAGTTAAGGAGGGAAAGATGGAAGCAATTGGGCTAGAGCCCATTTAGGTTGAAATTAAGAGAATGAAATTGCAAAAGAATAAATCAAGGGAGGAGTTAAAAGAAGCCATACGAAAATACAATTAAAAGAAGAAAATAGTAAAGCAAAAGAGGAGTTGCCGTGGATGATGTGGAAAGCAACAAAAGTTCAAGGAAAATAAGAAAAGCTTAGGAAACGATGTAGTGTTGTTATAGGTTAATAAAAGAAGCAAGTGTCGTGTGTGTTAAGTGAAGCATTGATGATACTACGTAGTTTTAAGCTAGGTTTAAGTTAAGAGTTGAATGCCTTAAGTCTTTGGGGAGAGGCTCACGACAACACCAAGAAGAGAAGAGAAGAAGGGAGTTTCGGCCATGTGAGGAGAAGGAGAGAAGAAGGTTAGCTTGGGTTTTTCTTTTCCATCCGAAAACTAGAGAAAGAAAAGAGAGAGGGTGAGGTTTGGCCAAAGAAGAAGAAGAAGAAGAAGAAGAAGAAGAGGTAGGCTAAGGTCTTTTATGCTTTGGAAAAGATCGTTTAAAAGTTTTCTTTAAGAAGAAAGTGGAAGGGAAGGGGTTAAACTCCATTGGAGATTAGGGAAGCATTTTCGTGGGAAACCCTAAGGTAAGGATTTTCAAATTTTTGTTTGATAAATCTTGATGGGTTTAGTTGCTAATAGCTATTCATGTAAGGTTGGAATTGTTATGCTTGATGAAGGTCAAGTTTCCATGGAAACAAAATCTGATTTTTGTGGGTTTCCTATAGGTAGGAGGATTTTCGAAAATTGTTGGCTATTTAGATAGGTTTTGATGCTAATGGTTGAGATAAGGTTAGGGTAAGGTTATGTAGGTCTTATGTCAAGTTTTGACATTCTTGAAAAAAATTCCAGCATTGAATCTTTTGTAAATTCTGATTTTATTATTAGAGTTTTGCTTAACAATGGTGGTTTGAAGAGTGATTATGAAGGAAAGGAAAGAAGAATGGTTATGAAAGCCTAAGAAAAATCAGATTGGTGTTGGTGTCTTTAAGGTGAGATTTTCGAAAATTATTGATTAAATTGAGAGAGGTTATGGTTGTTATAATTAGGAAAAGTATAGGTGAGGTTATGTAGGTTGCAAGTCAAGTTTTTTTGTCCCTTCTTTAAAATTCCAGCATTGAGTTCTTTTGTTAAATTAGGATTTTTGTGTTTGATGAAGGTGAATTGAGGCAATTAAAGGAAGAGCCAGGGTATATTGACCAATCCTAGAGCTAAAGGAATTAAGGTGGGTAATATATTTATTTATTTAATTATAAGTCAATTATGTGATTTTGAAAATTTAAGAAAGGAAAAATGTTTATAAGTATTGTTTTCGAATTTTGATTTGGGAATGGTTTACGAATCGTTAAATTCGTTGT
>JANKOE010000204.1:23403424-23429697 GCA_026284465.1 Erythroxylum citrifolium
CCAGTCCGTTTAACGGACACATTCGGGTGAAATAGTGTGCAAAGTCGCCTCGTGTCCGTCAAACGGACACGCCTGTCTGTTTAACGGACAGGTTCGGGTAAAACAGTACCAAATGTCCAGTGTCTGTTCGTTAAGTGGACACACATGTCCATTTAACGGACACTCTCGGGTAAAGAGGCCCCCAAGTCCAGTTCATGTCCGTTTAACGGACATGGGTTGAAAAGTTATTTTCTTAAGATTTTCAAGAGCAGTTAGAATTTAAGTTTGAATCAGTGTAAGCTCACCACCAAGATGAGTTAACAGCAAGCGTCATGTTTAGGATTTCAGCCAAGCAGATGTCTCGGGAATGGGGTTCAGCCAGGCCCACCACCCGGGACCGCCGGGCTCCGGGATCGGGGTCCGACAGATTCAACACTCAATCATTTTCACTATTGCACAACATCGGTGGTTCCTTCAGCTTGTCAATGCTTGTCTTCTTACTTCTAATAATTTGGGGGCCATTCCTGCCCAACGTCCAGAAAAATGGATAGCTTGGTGTCCTCCTCAAGCGGAGTTTGTGAAACTAAATGTGGATGGCAGCTCATTTGGCAACTCGGGAGACGCTGGATTTGGTGGTGTCATTCGTGATGAGCATGGGTGCTGGCTTGTTGTTTTTTCGGGTTTTCTTGGTCATACTACTAATATGGTTGCTGAACTGCAAGCTATTCGTCATGGCTTAACCCTTGCTTGGGATCGCGGTTATCGTAAGCTTATTGTGGAGTCTGACTCCTTGGAAGCAGTTTATCTCATTACTCGGCCTTGCCCTTCCTCTCATCCTTGCCTTAGTTTGATTAGGGATATCCAATAATTGTTTGCTTGTATCTGGCAGTGCTCGCTATCGCATGTGTTTCGCGAAGGTAATCAGTGTGCTAATTTTTTGGCTAGACTAGGGTCGTCGACTTCTCAACATCTGCTTATTTGGGATAATCCGGTCCTAGGGATGAGGCTTCTCTTGCATAATGATCAGTGTTCGATTGCCTTTTTAAGGCATTAGCCGGAGGTCCTTTGTCTCCATCTCCTTTTCACCAAAAAAAAAAAAAATTAATATAATTTATCTTATGAAATAAGAGTTTTTATTCCTTGTCCCCAACTCGCGTAGTGGTTACACCTCTCAATATATTCCTTAGGAATACACTTGGTAACTAAGGGGTTGTTTAGTTTCGACTTTGTGACCATAAGGTCACAGGTTCAAGTTATAAAAATACTTTCTTTATAAAAATACAAAGAGAAGGTTGTGTATATTATGATTCTCCCTAGACCCCGCATAGTGGGAAGCCTTATGCACTTGATACGTTTACTTTTCTATTTTTGTGTTGTGGTTTTTAGTTCTCTTATTATTTTTTCCATTTATGTTTTTTTTTCAAACAAAAACAAAAAACTTGTTTAGTTGTTAATGTCAATGTTGTTATATTTTTTTCGTTGATAATGATTACCTATTAGATAAAACTTAAAGATAAATTATTTTTAATCAAATAAATATATTTTAATCCTTTTTGTATTTTATTTTATTAAAATAAATAATTTAAAAATAACTTTCTATTTATAAATTAATATTTATTTTAAATATATTTTAACTCTTAAATCAAAATTTATTTTAAATTTATATATTTTGAAGATATTTTAAATTTAATTATATTTATTAATAATCTTAAATTAAATTTATTTAACTTAATTATAAAATTAAAAATAGTTATTCAGTAAAATTAAATCATTCATAATACATATTAATAATGAATTTAGTTAATTAAATACACAATATTAAATTAAATTATTAATAGTTCTTGTTAATAATGAATATATTAAATAATAAAATAATATATATTTGGTTGATAGTAAATCAAATTACGAAAAAATATAAACAAGAAGCAAAAACTATTTCTATGATTTTCATAATTTTTAAAAACTGTAAGAAACCGAAACTAAAAAAATAAAACAAAAATTAAAAAAATCATATTTTTATTTTATTGAAAAATAAAAATAGAAACAAACATGTAACTTTTATATACTCCAAACCCGTGCCTAAGTTCCTTGGTTAATTATGTTACAGGGAGAAAGTGGTTTATGCTTAACATCGAAATCTATGAATAAGCACCTTAGGAACATAATAAATAATATTTGTCTTAAATGTATTTAAAGATTTACATGTAAAAAATTCAGAATTCATCGTAAAGTCGTCCCTTTTCACACCGAAGTGGCTGTCAATTGTTTCTCCACTAGACAGAAGTCAACCGGCAGTAACGCTGATCACCCTCGTCTGGTTCTTAGAATAATTAAAAAGTGCCCCTGTTTTCTTAGTCGGGCTCAACTCAACTCAAGACTTTATAATATTTGCACCATCTGCTGTGGACTCCACTTCGTTTGAACTCGTTAGTAGTAGATTGGTCGATCATACTGATAACTTGAGGAGCATTTCTTATCTTAATCAAGAAAGGAGAAAGACACCTCCCTTCCCAAGTGCGTTGACCTTCTGATCTAGTTTAGTATGATATGCACTCTAAATGATTATCTTACTTTTTGAGTATGAACTAATAAGGCTAATACCAAATTGTGCGAATGGGAAAATTTGAGTTAATATTATTTAAAAACATAATTTTGTTATTGTATGCAAACCTGAGAGGATGCAAGAGCTTGGGTGATGTATTGAATAATATATATTTGGATAATAAAATAACTTTGTTATAAATAAATTACTAATTAGGAAAAAGAGATGAGGTTTCCTTTTCATTTAAAAAATTCTTGAATTTTTAGTTTTCAATTTTATATAAATATTTATGTGATTTGAATATTCAGTGACCTTAAATAGTTTTTAATTTTTAGTTTTCAATTTTATATAAATATTTATGTGATATGAATATTCAGTGACCTTAAATAGCTTTTCATGTGGTATTCTCTTAACATTAATTTACGCGTTTGACCGCTCCCTCTTTCCTCTACCAATGAAATAATGAGATTATTATAACGTCGCTACAATGCATGATTTGATGTACATCTGATGTATGTGTTGGCATTTAGACATGCCCATGAATCTGCATGTTGTGTTAATGGACATGACGTGGGCCTCTGAGGTGAGAGGAAAATATCATTGCCACGTCTGCTTGGCTATCTAAGATGAGAGACCACAAAAAGATCCCCTCTCTGCTCAGTCCTCTCTCGCTCTATAATCTATATCACAAAGCCAAACCTCCTTACTTGTATCTCTTCAGTTTTTCTTTTTTCTTTTGTAATTACAACAATTTCAAGCTTTAATAAGAAAAGGTACAACAAAGACAGCAACGGTTATCACTCAGACAAACAAATATCCGAAGGCAAGTCTGCAAATCAAATTAAGGTGGACTCAAATCTCTAACCCAGCAAATCAGGTATTTGTTTTTCAAATTTTAAGGCAAAATAACTATATGATTTTAGATATCAGTTTCCTTTTTTTTGTCTGGATTCGAAAAGTGGTATACTTTTCCCGGCGTTATTTGTGGTCAGTTTCATGGTTTCTGATTCATTTTTCGCCTTTTTCAAAGATTCCTCCCTTATGGCTAGGTCGGAAATGAAATCAATCCTTGTTCATACATTGGCTTCTCCGGTACCAAGAAATTGCGTCTGTCTGGCGGAGATCATATTCACTCTGTTTATTTTTTCCTCCTTTTTGGGTTCCTCAGAAAGGGCATAAACTTTTTTTTTTTTTTTGAACTTTCTCCTGTAAATCTTCTATATTCTGGAGTGCTTTAACCTTGCAAGTCTTTGTTTTGTTCAACTCCAGTTATGAACTGTACATCATTCTTAGTTCTATTTTTGCAGAGCGGTATATCCCGGTGAAAATTGGCACAAAAAGCTAACTGATTTTGAAGTTTGAAAGTGTACGGACGCATAGATTTGAAGCTCCGAGACCAACATAGCTAGATAAGTTTCTCTCTAGGAGAAGTATAATCGTCATTTTTGCAATCTATAGCTGGAAGTCAAGCTCAGTTCTCTGGCAGTAAGCAGGATGGAATGTTGAATTACAATATATTGATTCTTGATTGGTAGCTCTTGGAAGGGAAGATTGTGGTTACCTTTCCTTTCTCTTTTTCTTCGTTTCTTCCCACATAACCATCTATATGGCTAGTTCTTCTGTGAGATGGATTGATGGTCTCCAATTCTCTTCGTTGTTCTGGCCTCCCCCTCAAGATGCCCAACAAAGAAAGGTTTGACAACTTCTCGGTTTTCATTTATCTTTTCTTAATTTCGCATATAATTATGTTTGTCTCTTAATTTGTTAGCATGCTTTAAAATTTGCCTTTATCATTGTTGGTTTATATGTTCATGTCATAATCTTTCTTTTATCTGTGAAGCTTAGGAAAAGTTCTGCGTCACTTTATTGGTGAACATGCAAATATGTTATGTAGCCTTCAGAGAGTCGATGCTTGCATCTTAAGTGTTGATATGAAGTAATATGTATTGAATCAAAGCCTAAATTTAGTTTCATATCTCAAAGTCTAGTCCATTACTTCTAGGGAAATCAGTGCAGGGAAATGTTTCCAATAATGCATAGTATATCTTCATCCTTATTTCATATTTTCATTGCTTGATGTGCAAGCTATTGTACTGTGTTTTACATTTCGTTCAGGGTCTTATGGTTGTAGATATTTTATTAGTTGGAACTTTCTGGGATTTTTTCCTAGCAGACTTCACAGCTTTTTGGAAACATTTTTGACTGTAGATAATTTGTCTCACCACCAGAATACGAAAAAAATCTTCTTTCAAGGATTTTAGGAAATTTTACTTTTACTGTTAACTAGATTTCCCGTTGAAAAATTAAGGAAGAAAACAACTTGGTATAAAAAAACCTATTAACGTTTGCTTATGGGAAAGAATTTGCATCTGCTTTACTCTTAAGAGAAGTATGCCATGCTTAGGAAGCTTAAATCTGGTCAGGGACTTTTGAAAAAGAAATAAAGTCTAACGCATCCGAATGATATGCATTACCTAACTTGAGGAGGCTTGTGATTTGTGACCAAACTTTATGCATTGTTATCAGATTTAAAGTATGGTGGAATGTAATGGCAGGCATGTCCAAATGGAAATACAAAAATGAGGAAGCTTATTATGAAGCCTATGGCTCCCACTTACCAGCCCTCATGCTTTTTGCTTTATGCTTAGCCTATTTGCCCTTCATGTTTCATGTTGCACCGGAAAATTTAATCAGGAAGATAATGCATATTATTCTGTAAAGATCTACCTAATGTAATCAGTATATTTACTTAGGAGGATCAGTAACGTTCGTGTCTTGTAGCGAATCTTTCAAGCTTGCTAGAGAATGATCTGGTTATGTTTCCTTCTGGAATAATCCCCATTGTGATAGTTATATTTCATGTGGAAGGACCAATAGCAATTGGGGTTTTATCTAGATTAGAGTGTCTGTGTTCAGGAAACTCTCTCTTGACATTGTGTCTTTGAACATAAGTTCAATGAGCCAACTCTGTATGTATTAGCCCTTTTGTGTTGCCCATGGGTTATTTCCTCTTTCAGACTGGATTGCCATTAAGATTTAGATTTTATGTCATTAACTACTGGGTTGTTTCCTAGGAACGTTGATATTGGATTTAAGGATTCTTTAGAGGTTCTTTTGTAAGTCAAGCTACCACTAGTTGGACCTTTCTTTTCTTCATAACAGAAACTCAGAAATCTCCAACGAGTAAATTCTTTAAAATCTACAAGTGAAAATTGGACCTAATGTTTTGAGGTGTGTATATAGAACTGCTTGCATTAAGTTGCTTATGCCGTAGCTGTTTCTGAGAGAAGGAACTGTGGCTTCTTAAGATGCAAAATCTTTATGTTCAATGCCACTACTTCTCCCTTCATTGTTATTTAGATGTTTTCATTCTTGGAAAGTGATTTTTGTGATGATGGGAACTTTTAGATTAGTATCTCTTGAAAGTTTTACATTCAGTAAATTGGCTGTTATGAAAAGGTTATGTTTGTAGCTGAAGATCTTCCTGAGCTTTTGCTCCTTCATAAGCATGTATTATTTGGGGTTTGTTGGACTGGTAATTGAACCATTTTCGAACCCTTACCCAAAATTTTAAGCTTTTGGAATGGTTTCCTGACATGGTATCCAAGGTTTTATAGCTGGGAGGTCTGAAGGTCAAGTTGTGCCATCCTCATTTCTCGTCGATTTGTGGTTTGTTGTAAATTTTCCACACATTTTGTGCGGGACGTAATAGGAATGAGTTGGAACCATTTCCTGAGTTTCACCCACTAGTTTAAACTTTTTGAGTTGAATGGTTTCTTGAGAGAATGGTAAATAGTTACTAGGCTAGGGGAAGTTTTTGTTCTTTATACTTGCACTTTTCAGGTTAAGTTTCTCGTTATTCTGTTGGGCAGTGGTCTTGTTTTCGATTGAAAGTTTTTGAATTTCAACATGTACTCTTGTTTATGTTTTCCCAACTGAACAGGCACAAATTACTGCCTACGTTGAGTATTTTGGGCAATTTACATCAGAACAATTCCCTGATGATATTGCAGAGGTAATCTTTTATTATGTAAAAATTACCTTATGCTAAATTTTTCTCAAAATTTCTTATGCAGTGTTTCCAACATGCACACTAACATGATTATTGTTTTGACAGCTTATTCGTAATCGATATCCATCGCAAGAGAAGCGTCTGTTTGATGATGTTTTGGGTAATTGTTTCTAAGACAATGGACAGTATTTTGGAGGATTTTCACTAGAATATTCTTATAGATGAGTAATAACTGCTTCACTTGTCTTACCAATTTTCAGCTACTTTTGTCCTCCATCACCCAGAGCATGGGCATGCTGTCGTATTTCAGATTATTTCGTGTATTATAGATGGTACATTGGTGTATGACAAGACCAATCCTCCATTTGCTTCTTTCATATCCTTAGTTTGCCCTGATAGTCAGGTATGTTTGAGTGAAGAAATAAGCTAATTTTCAAAGCCATCTCTTCGTTCCTCCTCTCTCTCTCGCTTTGTGTTTTCTCCTTTTTATTGGATTGTATCATTTTTGGTTACATGATGTTGTTCCTTTGCTAGTCCAGCAAGAAACGTGGCGGTTGGTAATTTTTAAATTTTATTTTTCAGAATGAATATTCTGAGCAATGGGCTCTGGCATGTGGAGAAATTTTGCGAATTTTAACTCATTACAATCGCCCAATATACAAGATGGAACAACAGAACGGTGAAATGGAGAGAAGAATTAGTAGTAGTAGTAGTGGCGGCTCAACTGATGTCGAATCCAGCTGCATACCACAGTCACAACAGGAGAGAAAACCTTTGCGGCGTCTTTCTCCCTGGATTACTGATATATTGCTTGCTGCACCTCTGGGCATCCGAAGTGACTACTTCCGATGGTAAGTCCATATTATTCTTCTGAATAATTGCTCGTCCTTTGATTTATAAAGGACTAAACATTGCAGTCATCCAGGTACTACCTTAATTGTAAGAAAAAGATTCAGTAACTTATGAAAACAGTGGCTTTTTATTTTTGTTTTTTTGTAAGGTGAATTTATTATTAACTAAATCAATATTATTTGATTATTAATTATTGATTATCAAGTTTGCTCATTGTCTAATAAATATATCTTTAAAATTCATAAATTTAGCATTTAAAAAATATTTATTTATTAAATCAAAACCCTAAAAGTTAAATATTCTAATCTTAAATAATAATGTTAATTTTGAAAATTAATGTATTTTAAAATAATTTTAAACTTACAAATTTTATATTTAATTATTCCATTTTAATAAGATATGATGAATTTATTATTAATATTTATTAGCAAAAATTATATGAGATTAAACTTAAATTTAATTTATCTCTAATTTTTATTTATAATTTTATTATTATTATTAACAAAAGTATAACTACATTGATATGAACCAAATAAGTTTTTTTGTTTAAAAAAATACCAAAATTAAAACGATATCAATAAAATAAAAGACAGAAGTGGGACCAAACTACTCAGTAAATAATTGAGGAAATTTTTTCTTACTTCTCTCATCTACTACATTTGAGGTTCTTGGCCAGTGTGGTACACCGTCTGTCTTGTTGAATGCTATCCTTGTTGAGTAGGGCAATAGCAATTGTCTGCCTGCTAACATTACCTAATCTGACATATATTGTCGAGAACACACAATTTTGAAGTTACTATTTTGACTGCTTCATTATGAATAATTATTGTGGGCGAATATAAGTGAGATGGATGTATATTTCGATATATGCAATACAACGAACTCATGATCAACTTTTTACTAAATACATGAAGAACCTGATGACTAGTACCTGGTTGAACACATATGCTGAGTAATACTTGCTAACGTGATGTGTCAGCCTAACATATAAGTCAATATTAGCAACAATTACATCATCACAGCATGATAATTAATCTTCTTTCTTCCTCTTACAATCCAATCAGCAGTTCGAAACATTTCTGTTGAAGGGTTGGTTCGAGTTCTATTTGCATAATGTCATCAACTACTTGCTGCCAGCAATTTGGTTTACTTTGCTTTCTCCTATTTGTGCTAATTATTGGTCCACATAGAATGTGCCGTAATGCAATGCACTTTATTGGCAGCTGTATTAACTTTGTTGGATCGATTGTTTAGAGATTGGAGTATGCAGAATAGCTAATTTTCTCTAGTTCTAGTATGGTCTGCTCTCATTTCTTCTTTAAAATTCGATTCTTAGATGTTAGCAGCTTACACTTTTTCCATTTATTTCAGGTGTAGTGGTGTCATGGGAAAATATGCAGCAGGAGAGCTCAGGCCACCAACAACTTGTTAGTTTTCTAAATATAACTTCTAATTTTCGTCTGTCAAGTTGCAGATTAAATTTCATTTAGAGAAATTTGAAAAGATATCACCTTGAGGAACTTGATTAATTTTTGATAAACTATCTGGATAAGTTTGTTTGTTTTGTTTTTGGACTTCTCCCCATCTGGAGTAAATTTGTGTGCATGTGGTGGGTATATTCTTTCAGATCATGTTACTTTTTCTATTTAATTGGTTCCATCATTTGATGTTGATGATCACAGGAAAAAAGCATATGATCAGCGATCATACATGCTTTCCTTTCTTCCACCACTGTATTGGTTCAGATGTAGTTTTCTTTGAATACACGGTTGCTAGTGTTAAAATGTAAAACAAAAATGAAATTAAATCTTGTCTTTCCTTGATTATGATAAGTATTGATGTCATGGCAAGTAGACAATGCTGTAGCTTGTGCACAGACAAATATTAATGTCAAACCTCGTCTGTTTCATTTCATTTAGCTTCTTCACGTGGATCTGGAAAGCATCCTCAGCTTATGCCCTCAACACCAAGATGGGCAGTGGCAAATGGGGCTGGGGTTATATTAAGTGTATGTGATGATGAAGTTGCTCGCTACGAGACCGCAACATTAACTGCACTTGCTGTTCCTGCACTTTTACTCCCTCCTCCAACAACAGCTTTGGATGAACATCTAGTTGCTGGTTTACCAGCTCTTGAGCCATATGCACGCTTATTTCATAGGTAAATCTTCCACTGTTATATTCTAAGCTTGAAAACTTCTCTGTGTTACAGTTTATAAGACTCATATCATCTTCCAAATACAATTTTTCTAACTTCATATACTTAGCGAACACCTTTGTGGAGATTTGTCTTAGTATGTAAAAGAACAGTAGAAATGATGTGGTCCACTGTAGGTGTTGGGAAAGAGGTTTTCTGCAATACTTAAAATGCACTAAATTAAAGTATCATCTTACTAGAGAACTTGTTTTGTACTTATGCAGGTATTATGCCATTGCAACACCAAGTGCCACTCAACGACTTCTTCTTGGACTTTTGGAAGCACCACCATCCTGGGCCCCAGATGCACTTGATGCTGCTGTACAACTTGTAGAACTCCTTCGAGCTGCTGAAGATTATGCCTCTGGCATTAGGGTAAGTTGGATGGTTTGCACTGCTAAGCAAAGAAATTTTGCATACCTTTTACTGTTAATAGTTTTCTTCTGGCCTTGTTCCAACATGTGCATGCCTTCCTCAGATTTTTTCTTGACAGGCCTCAAATGTTTCCTTTTTTTTTTATTAAACAAGCAGAGCCTCATCCATGAGTTTAAGCTTTTAGGTTGATTTTTTAGTTGACATGATGTAAGAGGTTTTACAATCGACAGGTCCTGAGATTATGTTGAATTCTTCTTGTGCCAAATTTTGAAATCTGCAGCAATGACATATGTCATGAACCATAATGTCAAATGCTATGGTGATATCTAATCAGAAAGAACATTATTTACTCAAACCATCATATACAACATAATTTATCAATTTGGAAATCTACTCTTCAGATATTTTGATTCATTTGCCTGAGTTCCTTTGTGTCTGATGATGTAGCTTCCGAGGAACTGGATGCACCTGCACTTTTTACGTGCAATAGGGACTGCTATGTCTATGAGAGCGGGTATAGCTGCTGATGCAGCTGCAGCATTACTGTTTCGCATCCTATCTCAGCCTGTGTTGCTCTTTCCCCCACTCAGCCAAGTTGAGGGAGTTAAGGTTCAACACGAACCTTTTGGTGGCTATATTTCAAGCTACAAGCAGCAGGTACCCTAAGAATTATTGTTTAATAAACCAATCTGTTCTGGTTTACTTTCAGTCAATAAGGGACTTTTTGTGCTAGATTTATAGTCTACATCCAAGTATGGGTGAAGTACATAAATCTTGTTAAAACATGAAGTGAAACTAAAGTCATTACCTTACAGTTCTGCTCCTATTTTTTGGGGTTTTGTTTTTATAATGTTACTTTTCTTTTTGAATTGTACTCTCTGGTTAAGCATTTGCTACCTTATTGATTTAGAACATTAGATATTCTCTGTTGAACTATTTTTAAAGATAAATACTTTCCAAAACATTTATTATGAACAGATTGAGGTGCCTGCAGCTGAAGCAACTATAGAAGCAACTGCCCAGGGGATTGCATCTATGCTTTGTGCTCATGGTCCAGAGGTTGAATGGAGAATATGTACTATATGGGAAGCAGCTTATGGCCTCATTCCTGTAGGTTCCTCTGCAGTTGATCTTCCCGAAATTATAGTCGCAACTCCATTGCAGCCCCCAGTTTTATCCTGGAATCTGTATATACCTCTCCTTAAGGTCCTTGAATATCTTCCTCGTGGAAGTCCATCTGAAGCATGTCTCATGAAAATATTTGTTGCCACTGTGGAGGCAATTCTCCAGAGAACTTTTCCACCTGATTCTTGTAGAGAGCAAACAAGAAAAGCAAAATACCTGTCTAGCATAGGGTCTTCCTCCAAAAACCTTGCTGTGGCAGAGCTTCGTACTATGGTCCATTCTCTCTTTTTGGAGTCGTGCGCTTCTGTGGAGCTTGCTTCACGCCTTCTTTTTGTTGTGTTAACTGTCTGTGTTAGTCATGAAGCTCAGTCCAATAGGAAGAAGAGACCAAGGGTTGAAGAAAGTTATCCATGTGATGATAGCACTGAAGATTTACAGTTGACATCCAAAGTGCAAATTAATGTGAGATCCAAAAAATTGAGAAAACAAGGGAAAAAACAAGGTCCAGTTGCAGCCTTTGATTCTTATGTTTTGGCTGCTGTATGTGCCCTTGCTTGTGAGCTACAGCTATTCCCTTTCATTTCAAGAGGAAATAATCATTCCAGTTCTAAAGATGGAAAAACTCTAGCTAAGCCTGCAAGAATAAATGGATCTACTAGTGACATTAGAAGCAGTATTGACTGTGCAATTCATCACACACACAGAATATTGGCAATTTTGGAGGCACTTTTTTCTCTGAAACCATCTTCCATTGGTACCTCATGGAGTTATAGTTCAAATGAGATAGTAGCTGCAGCTATGGTTGCAGCTCATGTTTCTGAACTATTCAGGAGGTCCAAGGCTTGCACGTGTGCTCTATCCGTTCTGATGCGCTGCAAGTGGGACAATGAAATTTACAGTAGAGCATCTTCACTATATAACCTCATAGATTTCCATAGCAAGACTGTTGCATCGATAGTTAACAAGGCTGAGCCATTAGAAGCAAATTTGCATGCACCAGATTTGAAGGACTCTTTTAGGGTCTCTGAGGTAAAAGAGCAGATTAAACCCATGAGCAATGGCTGCCTTGATTCAGGCCAATCATCTATTCTGCAGTGTAATCAATTGTCTAATTCAGAAAATAAGCGTAAATATGAGGGAACTTCATATTCAGAAGAACGATCAGGAAGTAACTTGGGAAAAGGAATTGCAGGTTTCCCTTTAGATGCTTCCGATTTGGCCAATTTTTTAACTATGGATAGGCACCTTGGTTTTAATTGCAATGCACAAGTTCTTTTAAGGTCAGTGTTTGCAGAGAAACAAGAATTATGTTTCTCAGTTGTCTCACTGCTATGGCACAAATTGATTACTGCACCAGAAATTCAACCTAGTGCTGAAAGCACTTCTGCTCAACAAGGATGGCGACAGGTAAGCTACCATCAGATGAATATGATAACTGCTTTATCTATCTCTATTGTTAAATAAACTAACTATTGAAGATATGAGAGATTCGATATGATTTAATATTACTATTATGTATGGTCTATGTAGGAATACTATGTGTATCCTGTTAACCTTTATTACCCTAATCTTAAAAATAGAAGAGTTGAATCTAATTAATGATGCATTCGATATCTTTTAGCCTTGTTTCAGTAAGTGTTGGCTTTACTTTTGAATCATTTCCTCTTTATCTCCGCCACTGTTGTATGGTTTCGGGGGCTATATATGAATTTTCTATGAACTTAAAATAGAATACTGCCTTGCTATTATAAATATATTAGTTGAGTAATTTATCCTTGTTATCTTTGTGTTCACTAATGTAGGAATTATGATCGAATAACATTAATCTCACACTCCTCTTTCTCTATACTCTTTCTTATTTACCTTACTTCACAAAAACCAATACTAGGTTTAAAAAAAGACTATTCTGCAAATTAGTCAATACGCCCTTCATAGATTAGCCTATACAGGCAAAAGCTAAGATTGCAAAAGTAGGAGCTTAATAAAAAGGAACATGACAACTATATGAACCAAGGTACTAAAGAAAGTTTCTAAGGGAATTCCTGTCTACTAATTAATATTAGGTGGCTATCCTTTCAAATGAACTCCTTTGAGTTGCTTTTTATCAGCATTCAGCACTGCTTTTTCTCCAATTTGACTACATGCTTCTCTATGCTCTTTAACTTTCCTTGAGTACAGTAGTATCCTATCCTTTAGAAACTTTTGGTCATGAAGATTTTCACACCATTCCAAAAGGAATTGTTTAACTAGAAAACTTAAGCTGTTAGGTGAGGCTTAGAAGTAGATCATATATCAACCACAACATACTGATTATATGCGAAAGGTGCTGTACATTTTACTTGTGTGCGAGTAAAATCTATTATAGCAACTTCTGATATTTGGATGCTCTTTTCCCTGAAAGTGTCCTGATATTCCCATTGGGTTGTGACTAGGTTGTTGATGCACTATGCAATGTCGTATCAGCATCGCCAACAAAAGCAACTACCGCCGTTGTTCTTCAGGTCTAAATTGTTCAACTTGGCATGATTTATATTGCCTATTTCATATATCGCTGCTAACTCTGATACCACCTATTTTTGCCATTGGAGACCCTATATCTGAAAAATTGGGGAATCAAGAAAACGATATGGAACAAATGATATTGAAGTTTTAAATGATTGATCACCCAAGGATGGATGAGTTATTGTTTTCTTTTTCTCTCTCCTCTTCTTTCTAATTATTACTTGGTTTTCCCCAGTAATTTATTGCTTTAATTTCTAGTCACTTTAATGACCTTGTGTGCTTGTCAGGCGGAAAGGGAGTTGCAACCTTGGATTGCCAAAGATGATGATCAAGGTCAGAAGATGTGGAGAATCAACCAACGTATTGTCAAACTAATTGTGGAGTTAATGAGAAACCCTGATACTTCCGAATCATTATTAATTTTGGCAAGCGCATCAGATTTACTTCTTCGAGCAACAGATGGGATGCTTGTTGATGGTGAAGCTTGCACTTTACCACAGCTAGAGGTAGAACTCACTCTTTGAGAAATGGTGACCAGTGCATTCAGTGTTCTCATTGGTTTTCTCCAACCCCGTGTTCTCAATGCATTTTGCTCGATATCACCGTTTATATCTTAGTTGCCAGTGAATAACTCAGAGATCTATCAAGCTTTCTGGAACACTGATGATTGTGTAATTGATGTTTGATTAATTAATAGTTTTGTTGCTCTTTATCAGCTACTAGAAGCTACGGCAAGGGCGGTTCAACCAGTGCTGGAGTGGGGAGAATCTGGATTTGCTGTGGCTGATGGCCTTTCGAACTTGTTGAAAGTAAGAATCCATTACTTGATGTATTCCCCTCTCATTTAATCAAAAAGTTTTAACGTCCACATGAACAGCATGCATATAATCATGGCCTTTTGCATGTAGGAGTATGCATATGTCATGTAGCCTGTAGGCATTAAAATGCACATATTCCTGATTATTGAAAGGAGAAAAAACATTAATAGTTACCGATTCATTTTTGTGCCATTTCTTGCAGTGCCGTCTACCTGCTACCATCCAATGTCTTTGCCATTCAAGTGCACATGTTCGCACTCTAAGCACGTCAGTTCTTCGTGGGATTTTGCATACTGTTTCTTTTAATTCTACTTGTAAACAAGTAGAAATAAATGGCATTCATGGTCCTTATCAGTACTTTAACATAGACGTCATTGACTGGAAAGCTGACATAGAGAAATGCTTAAATTGGGAAGCTCATAGCCGACTTGCAAGAGAAATGCCAATTCAATTTCTTGACGCCGCGGCCAAGGAATTAGGCTGTACAATATCCTTGTGACATAAACTAGCATTTGTCAACTGTCTTGCGTTTATGAACGTTGCTTTGATTTCAAGTGAGACCTACAGATTGAGATAGACATAAATTACATGGATTGAATGACTTCGGCTGGAGATGCAGCATTTACTACTTTGTTCTTCTTGGTCTAAAGCCTGAAGGATAACTGTGTATACCATAGTGAATAGTCAGCAGGGTCTTGATACTCGGCATTTGCAGAATATTTATCCAGCTCAAGTTACTTTTGTATGTTGCCAGGCCCTGCTTTGATTTTTCGACAAGGTGGAATGGCAGATTCTGTTAGCTTCATTCGCTGGAAGGTTTATCATTTGGTTCAGTCTCTTTTTCTTCGTCTATTGCACTGGGACTTAAACATGACTTCTTAGACGGACTAATTTTGGAGACAATAAAAACCCCAAACGAAAAGGAAGTCTTACCTTAGCAAATGGTAACTCTTGGGTATATGTTTTTAAAAAATGGTTCACACTTTATGCTTCTTTTTTGGATGAATAATCTGTGTTAATATTATTAAAAAGAAAAAAGCAAACATATTCAGACCCGGCTCTTGTTACAAAAAAAGTAAACAAGAGTATAATCGCTTCGGATATGCATCTAATGAGGTCAACTCGTACTAATGCTAGACTTAGCCTCCAGGAGATACAAGCACTTTTTGTATAATAGACTAGAAAAAGGACATTATTTTTCTACTTTCGGGTTTACGTTGAGTCAATCTTAGGAGTAAGAATGGGAAGCTCCAGTATCACAATTAGTGCTATTCCTTTTATGAAGAGAATAAATTGATTTGAAAAATACAGAAAATGAAATCTAAAACAAGAAGCAGAGAAAAAACAAAGATATAATTATCATCATCATCATATCCCGAAGTTTCACACTGAAGCAGGGTCTGGGAGAGCCTGATATTACGTAGCCTTACCCCTACATTATAGAGAGGCTATTTCTAGTAGGCTCACATGCATATGTGATATGATAACAAAGATGCAGGGTACAAGGAAAAAATACGTAAAGATTGGTAATACATTTAAATATAATACCTGATGGTGATCATAATCTGCTATTACCTTTTGCCTTGCCAAGACTATCTTTTCTCGTTGCTATCTGTGCTAAGCGTCTTCCCTGATTAGTGTCCTGAGAGTGTGACAAGCCTACGATTTTATTCGTCTAGCTTAGGAATCGCCCCATAGACCTACAAAAAAAAAAGGCGTGAGGGCTAGATGTCGTTTACCCTTATCCTATCACGCCAGACTATTCTAATCCGAGCCACTGCGGTGGTGAGTGCCAACTCTGACATGTCTCTCTTGATCATCTCCCTCCAGGTCTTATAAGGCCTTCTTCTCTTCCTCTTATAGTCACTAAGGGTAATTCTCTCGCCGTGTCAAACCAGAGCATCACAGGGTATCTTGCCCACATACCCAAACCACCGAAGCCTTTTCTCTCGCAACTTGTCATTTATACTAGCCACTTATAGCCTAACCCTCACTACCTTATTCCGCACCCTATCTCTTTGGGTAATATCACACATCCACCTAAGCATTCGCATTTCTGCTACCAACTATTGCATATGTCTACGTTTAGTAGGCCAGCACTCTGCACCATATAACATGGTTGGCCGAATCACCATTCTAGAGAACTTCCCTTTGAGTTTGATAGGGACCTTTTTATCATAGAGAACACCTGACGCACTCTTCCATTTGACCCACCCAAATTTGATACGATGTATTATATCGTTATCGATATTACCATCTCTCTAAATGATGGATCCTAAGTATTTGAAACTCGATTTCTGTGGTACAATATCAGTACCAATTGCTACCTTCGCCTCATGTACTATCTGGCGACCCGAAAAGTTGCATTCTAAATATTCCGTCTTGGACTTGCTCATTTGAAAACCTTTCGACTCCAATATCCAACATTCTAACTTAGCATTTACCCCCTCCTTTGTCTCATCCACCAGGACGATATCATCCGCAAATAACATATACCACGGTATCTCTCATTGAATATGCTTAATGAGTTTATCTAACTCTAATGTGAAAAAAAAGGCTTAAAGCCGAGCCTTGGTATAGTCCAACACCAATAGCGAACGCTTTCATGTCACCTCCAATCGTCTGTACGCTAGTCAATGCGCCTTCTTACATATCCTTTATCACTTTAATATAAGTGCTAAGGATGCCCTTTGCCTCCAAACACCTCCATATGAGTTTTCTAGGAACCTTGTCATATACTTTCTCCAAATCTACAAAACCTATGTGCAAGTCCCGTTTCCGTTCCTTGTAGCATTCTATCAATCTCCTAAGAAGATGTATAGCCTCTGTTGTAGACCTACCCGGCATAAATCCGGCATATAAGGATAAATTATATTTAAAATCCTTAATTTTATCAAAATTATTACAAGTTGTAGTAAATTAACTTTATAATTATTAAGCTCAAGAGAGAAGTGTTGTCCCATCTCTTTAGGTAATTTACTGGTTTGACCTTGTGTTTAGTCTCAATTACTATTTCTGATAATGATAAGCTTGTTTGGTGTTGTGTTGGAGGTTTTGCCTCGAGATCTAAGGTCCAACTCAAGCTATAAAAGAGTTCCCTGGCCTTGACTCGTAAGTTAGTGGAGGACCCCTCGGGTACTTCCAGTGTAGAATTCACTAATCTAGTTCTTGAGGTTATTAAACATTCATCTACTAACATAAAAACTTGGAATTCAATGAGGGACAAGCTTACATACTACCCAAGCTTGAAGGTTGATGGTCCCTTAGAAATACTCCAAGCTAGGGCAACTATTTGTTAGGATATTTCTTAACCAAAAATACCTCCTTTCCCTAGGTGTAGTGTTGGGCTAGTTCCAAATGGAGTCAACTGGGATTGGAAAAAACGTTGCTTGCTGAAGAGGATGTTTTTATATTCAAAATTCACAAAGGATGCAAACGTATTGAATATTATGCAGTAAGGGTCATGCCACATTGCATGTTAGCCTCTTAATTCTTTAGAAATGATGCCCTAGAATGAAAGTAGAGTTGAACTAATTCCACTGTGGGTGAATATTTATAAATTTTAGCTGGAATATTAGACTATTGAAAGGCTAAGCTTTTTAGCTAGTTCTCTACCAAAAGATGAGAACCAATAAGGAACCTTTTAGTACAGGCTTGTATGATGAACTTGTGGGAATTTAGGAAGCTGTATCCTCCTTAGATGCAGAAGTTAATTCCGATCAAGTTCTTGTCTATCTAGATGATGGTGTGGCTATTGAAGAGGAGCTAGAGTTGAATCCTTTTAGAGGGCAAGGAACTTAAAAATCTGACTAGGAAAAAGTGGCTATTTCCAAGGAAATTTCTCCTTTTTTGGAAAAAATTAGTAAAGGATATGATCCAAATCAGATGATGGAGGTAATAGCATTAAGAACAAATCCCTCTAGTGAATGTGACAAGGTGATGAACATGGTATCTATGGAGGGAGGACATGAAACTTCTAAACTTCATCTTTCTAACAGTTGGAAAAGCTGGTCCAGAGCCTTCTGATAAGGAATTCATTAAGGTAACCTCCACATCTAAAACAAAGTCTAGCAGAAAGATAGGTATAGCTAAATTGGGAGTTCCCATTTCCTTAATGTCTTTTTGGGTTTAGAATGTAAAGGGTTTTAATAAACCTATTAAGCAATAATTTGTTAAAGATTTAAGCCTAAAAAAAACTATCATTCTAGGTCTTTTTCTAAAAGAAGTCTAAGAAGTTGAGTGAAGGTTTGAGTTTTATAGGTGTAAATTAGACTTATTTTTTCAATTGCTCTCTATCATTTTAATGGTAGGATTGTGATAGCTTATAATATTACATTTAACATTGGCATGTCAAATCAGTTGATTCACTTTATAGGTCGCCTTATATCGATATCTGTTTCTAATAAGGTGTCTGGTATTTAAGCTGTAAAGATGTCTTTTCAATGAACCAAGTTATAGGAGGATCAGTGGAAGCATGCAAAGCACTTGGATGTTAATAGGAGAATTAAATTGTCTTTTACATTTAAATGAAGCTTGGTTCAGTCTGATTCTGCTGTGGCTGAACGTCGTTGTTTGGATTCATGATCTGTACAACTCTGGCTGTAAGATACTTGCAAAACAGATAACGGCGAGCCGGGAGTTGATTCCCGGGAGGCCCCTCCGACGCTCAAGTTAGTCTTTTTGTGTAGGTTTTGGCTGTTGAAAGCAGAGAAAAATAGGGTTGTAATCTCGTACCTTAATCAGGAAGGAACAGTACCTTATATATGCCGTGGATGCTAGGTTTACGTAGATGTTTGTGTTTGCATAGGAGTCTAACACCCGATGGGCCGTGGACGTTGGGTTGTCGATATCCAGACTTGGAGCTGGGCCTGGTAAGGCTGGCCCAGCTGACCCAACCAAAGCTAAAGGAACTAAAGTGATCCAAAAGAGCCTAACTAAAGAGTTAAGTCAAATAGTGAATTAGATAAGGGCTATGGATTTAAATTATGAAGGACAATTATTGGACTAATAGGTAACAAAGGAGATTGGTTCATTAGAAAAAAGCTAGACAGAGCCTTTGTTAATAATGAGTGGCTAAATCAGTTCCCAAATAGATTTGCCAGTTTTGTTCCTTTCCTTTGTTCATATCAGTCATTATAGAGATTCTCCATCTTAACTCAAATTTCACCTTTAAAGCTCTTTTAAGGTTCCTTAATTTTATTTCAAAGTTAAAGGGCTTTGAGGAAGTGGTTAATAATGATATAGGGAAGGTTAGGTTAGGTTGTAAAACTTACTAAATGATGAGGAAGCTCTAAGTAATCAAACAAGGAATTAAAGCGCTCCACGTGAATATTTGTCCTAATACTAAAACTAACCTTAAAAAAGATACGGACACTCTTAGGTTAGCCTTAGATGACTTCTATAAGGGTCTCACAATTGTAATTTAAGGGCCTTAACAATTACACCTAAGCTCTCTAGTTTCATAAGTCTTTTCTTAAATAAAAGGCAAGGTTTAATTGGCTTAAGGATGGGGATAATAATTCTTAAGTCTTTTTCAACTCTATTATGTCTCAAAGTAACATGAATATAATTTCTCCTTTGATGGATAGGGATCGACGGCTTATACAGCTATAATTTTCAAATATTTTAGAATTTTATTAGGACAATGCTCTCTTAATACCTCCTTTTTTATTTAACTATATTAATTTATATGTTCTCCATTAGAACAAGTTCTAAAGGGCAACCTTTATAGGTCGTTCTCTAATAAGGAAATTAAGGATGCTCTCCTTAACTTAAACCTTAACAGATCTTAAGGTTCAGATGGTTATAATCCAGGCGGTTATAATGTATTCTTCTTTCTAAACACTTAGGAGCATATGTATAGCTTAGTGTGGACACAGTAAAAAAAGTTTTCATCAGTAAGAGAATGCTCAGGGAACTCAATAAGACTCAATTCAATGATTGACTTTCTTCCTATTTTATGTTGTAATACAATGTATAAGGTGATATCAAACCTTTTGATTAATAGTCTGAAAGAAGCTCTATAATCTTTAATCAATCCTTATCATAAGCATCTATAAGTGGAAAAATAATTAGAGATGTTGGTCTAAAACCTATACCAGGGTCTCGATTAAGAGTTGCTCGTTGAAAATAGAATTTTCCAAGGCCTTTGAATCATTGGAATGACGTATCATTATGAATAGTTTGTTGGCCTTGGGATTCCTTGAGCAATTTTTGAGATGGATCCAAGCTTGTGTAACCACATGCTCCTTCAGTGTTCTAGTGAGTGGCTCCACTTTAAGGATCTTTAGTAGGGCCAAAGGAGTCCTTATCCCCTTATCTTTTCACTTTTTCTAAGGTAAAATTAATCCTGGAAGAACAAATTCCTCTTTAGTACTGACATATTATAACTGATTTCCTCAAATTTAAGGAATATCTATTACTGCCTAAGAGGCTAATTAAGGAAGTGGAGAAGCTTATTAAAAGCTACATTTGGAAAGGTGGAATAGAAAATTCTTAAGGAACTAAAGTTAAGTGATAAGATGTATTATTTTAAATAGGAGGGAGGTTTAGGAATTGTTTCAATCCAGTAGATGAAGTTACTTCTATTGACCAAAAAGATTTAAAGATTATTCAATAACAAGGAGGCCACTAGTCTAAATAGATGCATGAATACTACTTATTAAGAACTACTTTTTAGGGTTTGAAAATTACTATGGAGAAATATTGGAGTTCAATCCAAATGTTATGATTTATGGATCATTTGAGTTCCTCATTCAAAAGTGTGTTAGGAAATAGCGAGTGAATGTAGTTCTGGTTTGATAACTGGTATGATTTTGGTACCCTACAACTCAGGGAGGAGTTAGATGCATTTAGGCAGAGGATCCTTATGTATGCTAAGGTAAAGGTCATCATTTGTGGTGAGAACTAGAGATGTAACTTCAAAGGAGCTTCTCCTATTACAACTAATATTCTTGCAAAATGTCCCAACTAGGATGAGCAGGGTAAAGTTACTAGGCTAAGGGATACCACCAACAAATTTACAATAAATTATGCATGAATCTATTTAGAAACCAATCTCCTAAAGTCCTATGATATGAACTAGTTTAGGCTCAATCATCAATCCCCAAGGTTTCCTTTAGTACCTGGTTAGCTGTAAGATAGAGATTGAAGACAAAATATTGATGCCATAGTATTATAGATTGCTTGTGCTTACTTTATGAACAATCTCTTGAATTGAATACTCATCTCTTCTTTCAATATGTCTAAATCTATAATTCAATAATTTATTCAAGTATATTACTGTGATAAGGAAGGGATAATAAGTATCCAACAAGTATGGGGAAAGGTGCATGCTTCCTCATAACAACTTTCTTATGCCAAATTTTTGCTTTTTAGCACAAAAGAAACAACATGCTACAAAAGGGAATGAATCTGAACTAGCATCTATTGGATCAAAGAAATCCTAAAAGCAAAGAAAGGTTATGTAGGTGTAGGCCCTTAAATGAAGTAATTGGGATCTAAGGAATTTGGATGCAATAGAAAATAACTAAACTAGTTATATTTGTACAATCCACTTATATCCAAAAAAAAGTATGAGGCAAACAATATTATATGTCAACATTTTTTAAAAGAGGTATGTGGTGTGAGATGTTTTTCATGAAAAAGAGTGATGAAGACATTTAAGGATTTCTCTTAAAGTTTTAATAGATGCTGAAATTTTGATTGGTTTCTTTATCTTATTGATCTATGGGTTGAGTGAGTATAGACTGCTTAAATTTTCTGATTCTTTTTTGTTTCAAAGAAATTATCATACAATTTATTTGTTTCTGCATTTATGTATATCATGCTATTGTGTTTGGAAGAATTCAAACAAAATGTTACATTTACCTAAACATGTTATAAGTTCTACATGTTTATTTTTTAGTCTGTATAAATTATCAAACATTGAAGATTATGTAGTTGTGTATATAATTACCTAAACCAATGTCATTTTAGGTATAAGTAGAATATTCAATAGTTTCTATTTATTTTGTTGATGGAGGCTTATCAACTGTGGCTTTTATGAATTTTGAGAAACGAAATAATGAATTTGATTTAGGGTTAATCTTCTCTGAATCATTTGTTTCATCAAACTCAGATAATCCTAGTGTTTCTAAATTATTTAGAAAAATAATTATTTTCTCTATTTTAAAACAATCTTCGTAATTGTATTTTAGGCTTCTTAGTTCCTTGTTAAATTATTTTTATTATTTTTAAACAATGTTAATATGTAATATTATTTTCCTTATAGATGTTAAACTATCAAACCATCTTATTGATGTGACAAGCTACGACAACACCGTTAACTATACGATTAATAAAGGGCTAGTTTTATAATAACTTAAAAATTTGAGAATCTTATTTTTACTTTTGGTAATTTTGAGTAGTATCACAAAATCAAGTAAACTTAAATATTTTAAATTTAATTTTCAAAAAATAAATTACTTAAGTAAATAATTTATAAAAATCTAACATCAATAGAAATAATATTTAGGGTTTACATATCATTAAGTTAACAAACTATGACGTATTTTTGTAACTGATTAATTAAAATAACTAACTAATTTCTTATATTAGAATTTATTAACTTAATGAATAAATTCCTTAAACTACTCACCTTCGTGCAAAAGTTATAAAGTATAAAAGTTATTATTTTGATGAAGACCAAATAAAAATAATAGAAGAAAGTAAGACGAAGTTGTGGAGGAGAAAATAAGACGAAGCGGAAGCGGAAAGTAAGACGTAAGAAGAAAGCAAGAAACAAGAAGAAAGTAAGACGCAAGAAGAAAGTAAGACGAAGCGAATCAAGAAAGTGAGACGGAAACAGAAGTCAAAGTAAGATGAAGCTAAAGTCAAACTAAGACGCAAGTCGAAAATAAGACGAAGCGGAAGCGAAAAGTAAGATGCGAGAAAATAAGACGAAGCGAAGTTGAAAATGAGATGAAAGAGAGTAAGACGAAGCAGAAGCAAAAAATAAGGCGAAGACCCGATAACACGTCGGATAGTTAATCAGTCTGAGTTAGTTACATAACTCAACTGAATAACTGTTCTTCAAAAGATCAAGAAACAAGAAGAAAGAAGCGGTTATCAAGAAGCAGTTGAAGACGAAGGCTATAAATACGAGTCAGAGTCGAAAACTGTAGAAGTTAGAGATTTTAAAAAGTTAGCAAATTCAAAGAGATTTTGAATCATTGTATTCATTGTGATAAACTCTAGAGCTATATTGTCTGTAACAAAGCTCGAAACATCTTTTAGTAGAAAGAAGAAAAGCTGAGAGCCTGAGGAGGCTAAGTGAAAAGAATACTTCTTTTAAGAGATCTGAAGAGGCTCGGTGAAAAGAATTCTTGTACCCTTGAGAAGTATAGTAAAATCTCAGAAAAGGATTTTGAGGACTGGACGTAGCCCACGATTTGGGGTGAACCAGTATAAATCTGTTGTGTCAATTTCTACTCTTAACTCTCAACTTTTGTTCATATTGTTTTATTCAAGTACTTAGAAGCGAATTGCAATACTTTGTGAAATTGTTATTCAATAGTTTTGAAAAAGCAAGTTTTCAAAAGAAGTTTTTGAAAATGGGATTGTATTCAAGAAAAGGATACACAATTCAACCCTCTCCTTTTTGTGCATTTTATATATCGAATATTAAGTCTATACTAACCTGTGATTTACTTCATTACATTTTGAGAACTACCAAATACCTGTTGTGTCTAATTTTTGTTAAATTTTAATTGCATTCATACCTTAATTTTGTCTAGTTTTTAATCCAAATTTGTGGTGAATTGAGTGAGAATGACGTGAATATTGCATAGATGTTAATTGGATTATATTGTGAATGTTACATTGACATAAGAGGAATTTAGCATGAAAATGGGAATGACACGTTAATTGCATGTCACAAATTAAGGTCATAACCATGATCATGTAAGTCACGGGTGTGAGTGGTATAGTCACACCTGTGACCAAGTGAGTCACGGGTGTGCAGCCATGGTCACACCCATGACCATGACTACACGGGGGTGACAAAGGTGGTCACACCTATAACCACCTCATGCACTCCCATAATTGCAAGAGGGATAACTCGAAAACCTATACTTAAAGTAGGCTACAAATAGGAAGAGTAAGGGAGGTGGCGGCACATTACATAGACATTCCATTCTTTATTCCATTAACTCTTTATTCTTTAGTCAACACACCAGAGACACTTTGGGAGAGAGAAAATAGAGAGAAAGAAGGGAAGAATAGAAGAGAACAGAGAGAGTCGATGAAGAAGAGAGAAATATGGCAGAGAGTTAGAAGCAGAACCAAGCCTTTGACCATCTGGTGAGAACAAGCTAAAGCAGAAGGCGAGAGCTAATGTGAGAAGCTTGAGAGGGACAAGAGACCGTCGCACCTCATTCACTTGATCTTTGTTTGTTTGCTATGTTATTCATCTGTTGCAATGTTTCTTGTTTATTTACTGAACTTATTACTTTGTTAGCTTAACCGAATGTTACTTTGTTATCTTTTCATAGTTCATTTAGTATTCATTGTTTTATTGCTTTAATACTTCTATTAATAGTAACATCGGACTGAAGTGTATGGAGATGATGAACTGTGTTTATGCTATGATGGGCTTATCTCTTTTTATTGATAATTAATGTAGCTACTTTAGTTGACTATGCATGATTGAGTTATGAATTTGTTGTTTTAATTATTTATATGGTTTCTGAGCTGAATGGATGTAATAAAATGGCCAGAATTTGCATCATTTTTTAATATTAAATGAAGGTCCTAGAGGAGAAATTTAATATGGAACGAAAAACTATGGACCCTTAGGTTGAGAACTAGAAATATATTAACTTAAGAGGTAATTAGTAGTCAGGTTTCCATAATCAATTAGGATAATAACTTATTGAATACGAAAGTTAGATTAGTTCATTATTTGAGTTGATTTTGAACCTGAATATTAATTTTAGTAAGATAACTATCCAATCATTTCCCTTAATCATGCATAGGAGATTACAGTAGTGAAATTAATTCTCAAGAGTTTCCCATTTCAATTAATCTATTCGTCTTTGTTTCTAGTTGAATGATTATGCTTTTTTGTCTAATTTATGATTTTCTTTTAAAGCCTTCACTCGACAATCAGGATAGAATGTTTAGGATTGTATTTCTTTGTATTTTTATTCAAAATTAATTTAAGTGAACCAGTTTCACCTCCGTGGGGGACGACCCTGGGAAATCACTACAACTACCTTATATACTTGCGAGTAGGATGGCCTAGGTGATTTTTAGAACTTTTTGGGCACAACAAGTTTTTGATGCCGTTACCAGGGAGGTGTTTAGTGTTTTGAACTTGAATTAATTTTGATTGTTTTTGTTTGCTTAAGTGATTTTGCTTGTTTGTGTTTGTTCATGCATTCATGTTTTATTGTTTTATTTTGTTAACGTGTTTTTGTAATTTTCATTATTAATTTATTGCCTTTTGTAGTTGGTTTGTTTTAGGTAGGAGAACCTTAGGTAGAGAATTGACTTGCTTTATACTAGGAAGGACACCATTAGATAGTGAACCCGTCCCTTTTATTGATAACATACATTGAAGACGAAGACCTTAAGGGGACTTTGAAGATGATCGCGAGAAACCCAAGCGTGAAGATCAAGTGAATAACCACAAGATGGGTGAAAGGAAGTTAGTAATGAAGGAGTATGCTAGACTAGTTATTGATACTGGCACCTTGTGCATAGGGGTGTTCATGGTAGGGTAACCTGACCCGTTCATAAGTAACCTGACCCTAAACCTAAATGTCAGGTTCGGCAATTTCACGAACCTGAACCTGAACCTGAACCTAAAGAACCTATAGGATCGGTTAAC